>OZ034967.1:23464455-23676955 GCA_964030785.1 Siderastrea siderea
AAAATTTCTCTGCTTTTAATGTTTTTAGTGCCGTTGGCGGACTGAACGTGTCACACCCGCTAGCAGGTTCACTGTATTCGTAACTGAAGACGGATAAAGTTTCATCCGAAACATGTATTGCACACTTTAAAATGTGTGTATTTTACTAGGGGTTTTCCGATTTAGCGGAAGTTCCGCGGAAGTAGAACTTGCTGATTTAAAGAACAAGTCGCAATGCATCGTTGTTTAATCCTTAAAGCCCTAACTGTGAAGGAAATGAAATTTCTCTTTTCATCATCACTATCTATTCAAACATTTAGGTGATAAGAATAAAGGAAGTAATCACCAAGGATGAGATGTCTTGATATTTAGACAAATTCTCCTTACTAGTTCCATAGGAAATGTACGGAGAATAGTATGGAGAACTTGCATTTTCATTTCAGGACTTAAAGGGTTAATTTTAGACTTTTCCCCTTTTTTGGCGATTATAACTGGCCCCGCCGGTACCGAAATATTTTGAGCATTTGTTCTGGTAGATTATATATGCATTAAGTGAGAGCTAACTCAACCCCCCCCCCCCCCCCTCATGATCAGACTGATCTCAGTCTGTCTCCGTCAAGGGTCCTCTGATCTGTCCCTTCCAGTGCTTACCGTGGAGAAGTTGGGACTGTCTGTAGAAATGATTGGAAGGCAAACAAGACCAATTTTGTGAACAACAACTTCGCCTCTTGATGGGTTGAAATCTCGCTGAAGACAGATCAACAGTTACACGCTGTGGTCGTGTACCATCCAATTAACCATATTTATTGCCTCGTCATTTATCCCGTTGCTAGGGTTAAGATGTCATCAAATGACCCTGCCCATTTCTCTCCCTGGGTGAAACTCCCACTGAAGAAAAGATGAAACCTGGTTTAAAAGGGTATGGTCATACAGGCTGATTCTCTATGATTCTCTGATCGATGAACTTATTCAACAGAACCAGATTTATGCAGTGCGGAGTAAAAGCAACAAATAGGCTGCATCAAGCAGGCAGTGGTACAAAACAATCAACACTGTTAGTGTAAGCACAGGGAGCCGAAGCTCACGTTCCGAGAAAGCATACAAGCGTTGTGTGAATCAGAACAAAACGGGAATACGGAAAATGGCTTTTTGTAAAAAGTTGACTTTTCTCGTGTTGTAACCAACAAATATCTGGAATACAAAGGTTGATTTCCTCTGTCACGAATTTATAGGTGCATTTAAACGGACAAAGTCCAAAGGTGAACCGTTAACGTGAAAAGACTGAACCACTCACCGTTTAGCGTTTACGCAAGCCGTTTACACGTCTCCTCTTAAATAATTTACGAACGCACTTATGGCTACTTATCAATAAGTGATAAGAAGTCTAAGGAAGTACAACCACACAAATTAGTGGTAAAGAGTATTTTACGGCGTCAAAAATGAAATGGGAAAAAGGGTGTAACGGGGTATAGGGGGGGGGAGAGGCTGAGCGGGGGGTGCTCGAGGACGGAGGGGGAAAATTTTTCACCATTTTTGGTTTCTTTTTTAGTAATAAATTCACTGTATTCAAACGCTTATTACGGTATATATATATATATATATATATATATATATATATATATATATATATATATATATATATATATATATATATTTCAAGGTATTAATTTTCCTTGACGAGAGTTTATCATGCACCTAAATTGAAACTCCAAGTAGATTCTAAACATTGATCTTTATGGCTCTCATAGCACGCAGTAATGATGCTTTGTAAAGATGATATACATAACAATCTGGCCAAGTACCAAAATTGCCTTACCACGTGTAATCTCTTTTATTACAATTGACTGAGACTTATACTATTGCCCATTTGTTACAACAGTTTATATACGTTTTTAAATGATAAACGCGGACAAATTTAAATAGATTGATCGGTTATTATATTACCTTAACTTTTACTGATCGAAATCTAATTACACTAAGAACCTTTCTAAACTTCCTTTATATAACAGGAACAGCTATTTTTTACCAGGGACAAATATTTTTAAAATGGATAATATAATGGCTATATTTTAAAATTGAGATATGGTTAATTACATTATCCTATGATTAAGTTCCTGCCTGTTTATAATGTCAATTATCTTTCGGTGACAACTTACGATGAGCCCAGTTGTTTCAAGCACTAAACGGTAACGAAGCATTATAGTTTAACATTCAACTTCTTAATAAAGAGTTTTTGTCAAATGTTTGTCATCTCTCAGTTATAAATTGACTGATTTAAAACGAAAACTTCCCTCAACAGTCAAACGCTTCTAAATCTCGATGTTATTCCAAAAGAATTTCAAGATTCTTCACTCATAAGCTATCTAAGGAAAAACAAAATTTCAAATTCCGTAAAAAGAAAAGTATTACAACAATTTGACCAGAAAATTTGCAAGACATAGCAGAAGTCACTATATAATTCACATTTAATTGGTACCGATTCAGTTTAAACAGCTTCAACTTGCATTTTTTTTCGCATTAGCATTACTTCGCATTGAATCTTTGGCCAAAATCGCAAGAGTTTTGCTAAAGGTTTGAAAATTTTTTCTGACTAAGTCATCAAATGCATGTAATATACAGTAATTTATACTACAGTCGTTTTACAGCTTGTCAAACGAGTATCGGAATAGACTTTTTTCGCACGCACAGACATATTCCTGCTGGTTTAATAGGCATTCTAGGAACGGTACAAAATTATGAATAATCGGCTATGTTCGAGCAACTAGGCCCTGAAAGACACGTACGAAAGAGAAATATGAATAACAAAGAAAAAGTTACAGCTTAAGCACTATTTATATTTGATTCCTTTTTCTGTCCTTTCTCTTCCTTTTGGTGAAACGACAATCCCTGTTCAAACAGATGTCTCTCAGGTGATGCCCGCGGCTTGTACCTACCATAATAAATTAAAAGATGTTTCCTTACAAAATAGACATAAAATTAACGCCGAAAATGGATGTTACTAAAACGCCGAATGGGGAATGGAGAATCGGGAATGGGGAATGGGGAATGGGGAATAAGAAATAGTGGTCAGCGGTAATACCTAAAAAAATTAAGTTGGAGTCTGCGCAGTACGGCAAAGAGACGAGGGTTGCACGTGGAAAGCGAAAGATGGAAGGTAAGAATATTAAGCTCACAGGTTTTCTCGAGCTTTTGGAATTATTGAGTTTCTGTTTATTAAAACTAACCCAAACTGTTGACTTGCAGATAATGAGAGTGACGATAATGTTAAGGATCACGAATTTATCATTATCGGTTGATATATTGACATTCGTATCACTTTGAGTACAGTTGCTTCGAGTGTTAGTATTAAAACTACGAGTAAATGTCCTCTGTATTTTGACGTTTTAGCGACGAACCAATGGCAGAAGATGATTCTATGTTTGCAAAAGGCGAGAATGAATCTTGGTTTAAGTTATGAAAACGTAGAATTTGGCTTGAAAATTTTACACCGACCGCTGCTGAACTGTTAGAGCTCTTGCCATCGAATTTTGAATTGATTTTAATGCCGACGTTCATATTTTAGCATAAGAAGCCCAAGCATAATATTTGAATATTATTAAAAATGGCGTTTCAAAATAAAAGACTTGAATGAGATCTCGAAGCGAACATTTCGAGCAATAGTTCATGAAACATTACATGGTGTTGTTTGCTATCCTTACAAAGCATTTTGAGCAATTTTAGGTCCATTTACTTAACTGTGGTAGTACGTGTATAATACATTGACAAGGAAGGAGTCATTTGGCCCGATTTAGCCACTATCGCCGCTCGACACGTTTCGGAATTCGCTCGAATTTACCCACAAATATAGTTCAGGCTCCCATTCTGACTTAGCGACTTGACAAAAGGAAAACATACAAGTGATTTTCCCAAAACCAATTGCACATACCTCGTATCCCAAAAGAATTATCCACTGCACAAACTCATAATAGCATCTCAAAATAGGCCGCCATGGATCCGTGAGGAGCCCGATAGTCCCATTTGACCGCGGTCGGCACTGGACACCAGTAAAATTATGCCCTTATGGGGAGGGCCACGCTTGTTTTGGTCGTGTTACAATTGTAGTAACTATGACCCTGTACGAACGGGTCGGGTTTGTTATATATATAGAGAGAGATGTTCCTTACAAACCTCAGCTTTTCCGTTCCTTCGGAAACATAAGATGCGAGAAGTCTTGTTAAAAGAAAGTCGTTTTTCTTATTATAGCAGCGATTTTCGACGGTCAGATTTAATTGTGTAAGCTTTATCCCAGCTGGGTTATTTAATATTCTACCAATAAAGGTAAATGTGTTATGCTGGAGAACTAAGCTAACAGTGTGGATCCGATACTGCGGGTATTGGGACTAATGACAATATTTAACACGCTACCTTCAGTTGTTTCTTGAATTTGCAGAATGCACAAGATATACGACAGCTTACTACATAAAGCCATTGCAAATTTTAATTTAATTAAACATTTTAGCCAATGTAATTCCCTAGGATGAGGAAAACTCAATAGCTCCCTAAGGAAAAACAACTTGAACTTTCGACTCGCACGTGATCATTTGGTGTTCCTAGAAACCGCTGCAAATTTGTGTCCAGTCGCCTCAAGAATATAATTTTTTCTTAGTCATGGCCCAGTAACGCTTTCAAGTCCGAACCGAAGAGGAAATTAAACCATTGATACGGGTTAAAAGCTCGAAATCCACAAAAAAGCAACACAGAATGCGTTTAAAACCTTGAAAGAGTTCTGTAAGGAACAAAACTCACAACAACGTTTTGAAGAACTAACCAAGACGGATCTCAACTCCTTGCTCACGTATTTAATTTGTTCTATTTTTGAGTTGGGGGGTATAACAAAACACTTAATGATTGGCCCCAGAGGAAACAGTGAGTTTTGTTTCCCTTCGACCCTCAATGTTCCGTTGAGGGTCTCGGGGAAACAAAACTCACTGTTTCCCCTGGGGCCAGTCATTAAGTGCTTATTGTTACTATAACATGCATTTACTTACAGATTCTTAGGTGTCCTCCACCTGCTCGTGAGCCACGCCATCAGTGACAGGGAAAAGCGTCAACAACTCTGTTTGTGCTCCTTGATGAAGCTTGTTGTTGCACTTGGCATCTTGACCCTTATCTTTCTGCATCTCTTCTGTGTTAACTTTCTCTTGTTTTCCTTCTTCAAGACTGATATCAACAGCACCACTGTCTTGCACGGCGCCGAGAATGGTGGGCATGTCTACATGTCCACTTTGCAGCTGATTGTCAATGACGTTCGTTCCAACCACGCCACTAATTTCTTCCGGCAGACTAATGATAGGGAGAGTCAACGCCAGACAGCAAGAAAACGACCATTGTGGATTTTTACGCCAGACTGTGTGGTATTGATACAGATGCACGGCGTACCGAACTGCAAGCAAACGAGAAGTACGGTTTTGTAAAATATTGGGGGTGGTTATAAGATTTTTAAAGTTCCAGCTATGATTTTCAGTTCCAGTCAAGCTTTCGAGTTGCAATTTTCTTGGGTCCATTTTCTTCAATGAATATTTAAACGTTTTTGCTCTGGTATGCAGTGTCCCTTACTGCATGCGAAGATTAAGAGTTTAAAATCGTACCTTTGCTTAAATATCTAATAGATCAATGTTTAAGTTCAAGAGCTAAAATACCGGCAGATGCTGATTGCTAGGCTTATTAAGAGATCTAAGTATAAAAAAATCTGTGTTTAGGCGAATGACTGTATACTTTTTGTTAACTCGAACTTGGCCTCATCGTGGAGTTGGGACATACATGTTTCTGCTCTGTTGAGCTTAATTAGGGTTGGATAATTACCACTTTTAAGTTTGTTATATATAGAGAGAGATGTTCCTTACAAAGAAGTAACGCAATAATCAAACTGTTTGCTCCTAACACCAGTATGTTGAATAGGACAGTATCCATGTACTGGTTGACATCTGAAGATGGCACGTTCTCTGCAGGAATTCTACTCACAGCCCCAATACCCAGGTTAACAACAGTAACAGCCAGGGACACTGACATCAGCCTGTTTTCAAACGCGTCTTTTATGGGACGCATCCAAGCAAAAAGCACTCCATACATCCCGGCGATCATCCATGCCAATCCAATGTAGGACCTGCTTTCTTGGCCCACAAGGATGAGACCAGATGTAACGATTACTTTACGAGACGTCTCAACCAGTTCCCAATACCATGAGCGGGTCTTATAGTTTTCAAATAGAAATCGTAGTCCTGAGATCATCTCCGTGTTGGAGCTTGAATTGTCAGATGTCTCGGCTTCCTCTGAGGCTAGATTTATTCTTCTTTGTTTCCAAAGGGCGATGAATGTGGCTGCAGGAAGGGCAATGATATAGGCACTGGAAATGTACGCCACAATAACCAAATGGTTGTAACTTGAATCATGGCATCGTATGCTATAATCGGCTTTCAGGTACTTGAAACAAGATTCTTCATGTTCCAATTCTTGTTTCTCGTCAAGGCAAAGTTTCCGGCATGCAAGCGGTAAGACGTTGGCTGTCTTGGCACATGTGCTAAGATATGTCACATACAGGAAGAAAAACAAATTCCTGTACACAAGCTCTTTTGTTTTGGAAATTTCCCTTGCCTTTTCTTCGTCCTACAAGCTGACATTTTTTGAGATGATCACTTTACGCAGTCCGTAGGCAATGCCTGCAAAGGCAATTACGGTAGCATTTATTGCCATTATCGCAAACAAGTTTCCAAATGCGTCTAGTGTTAATCCCAAGGAAAGGCAGTGAACGGGTGCAATCTGAAGTACATTCAGCTGACGTATCTCTGAATACTTTCCGATTACTTACAATGAATCTGGCCACTGTATGTACGAGAACGCTTCCAGTAAACCATAAGTGACCTGATAAAAGCCAATTGCGATCTTTATTTTGGACAAAAACATGTCTATTAAAGAGTGCTCTTCGTTCTTCTTTTTCCTATTTTTGCTCATCTATACCGAAAATGCAGTGATCACCAAAACAATTGCAGCAACGATTGCCAGTTGTAGGGCTGTCCATATTTTAGATGGGCACTGTTTGCAGGTGCTTAACTGCTTGAAGTATCCTGAACTGCAAACGGCACAGAGTGGACCTTCGTACCCTTTTGCACACAGTGAATCTAAGCCACCCTCGCAAGACTCTTCCAAAGGACACTGGTAGGGCTTTGGTATCGGATGGGGGTATTGCACATCGTCGTTACGTAATGCAGGCAAGGAGGCCAATATATTCTTTATAAAGTGCCTGTAGCGAATAGTGAAACTCTCGTTCCTCCATCTCCACCAATACCCAGATTTCAAAGAAGCATAATCATCTTGGCACTCCAGTCCTTGGTCACATTTGTGACATTTCTCAAACATGTGAGTTCGATAATATCCCTCCAAGCATGGACAGGCACGAAGCCCCGCAAAGAAATCGCTTTCTGTCCCTGTCAATGACACGAAAAGAGATAAATCGGGTTAAATCGCTTTCAGTTGCTTTTAAGCTACTGGTTCATGATTTTGTTCAAAATCGAAAAACCTGATGCAGATACCTTGACAATGTGAATAACAAGGAAATCAGTAATGAGCTACGTTGTGAATAGATAAATAAACTGAACAACGACAGTAACCAAACTCCAAAATCTGATGAGCTGTTCAATTTTGGAATAAATCGCTCGAACATTTTTAACATATGTTTTTTTTATGTTTGAAATATTAGCGGTCAAAACATTTCATAGGTCTCAGAAATTAACAGAGAAAGTTTCCTAAGACTTACGTTATTACTCCCTGCAAATAGGTCTGACTAACTCTCCGGCAATGAAAACATGGAGCTTTTTATTCAACTGCAGTTTTTCTTGACATTGGAAAAGTTTAATTTGTTTGACATTTCCCCATTTGGTGTGCTACACTGTGTAGATTATAGCGCATTTATTCGCTTGTCGGGGGTAGCCCCAAAATCGAAAAATATTTACGTAAAACTGTTTTTCGCCATAGTTGTTTACCGTTACTATTGAAAGGCTGATTAGCATAAAAGGAGCATCATCCAAAACTTTCGTCCAAGCCTAACATCTGGTATGAAATTCAGATTCGTTGAGCTAAAGTAAGATTATGTATAAGCGCATTCAAAAACGGAAGTGCGACCCTACAAAAACTACTTGGAGCCACCTTAATATGCCAATCTAATACAGTGAACGATGACGGTCCGGGAACGTTTAATACTTTCAGGTTAGTTAAAAGTATAGCTTGACCTTTTCACAGTTACCTTTTCTCATTTGCATTACAATGCATTTGAACGTGGATATGAGGCAATTTCGGGCAATTTTGTATTTTCTGCCCGAAATCGTCTCACATTCACGTTTAAATAATTGTAAAGCAAATGAGACAAGGTAACTGTGAAAAGGGCTACATTACTTGTCAAAAATTTCGGACGATTTTAATTTCGGACAAAAATAGTGTCCAAAACCAAAACCGTCCGAATTTTTTAAGGGTCCGAAATTTTTACAGTACAGCGTGGTGGAAGTTTGTTTTCTGCTATGTTAGGTTTGGCAAAACCAGCTCTTGGGGCATTGGCAAGTGCAGGTTTGAGTTTCGGTGCTGAAAAGGTGCTGAAAAAGATATTTGGAAAGGGTTTTGGACCGAAGGAAATTGAGCTTTACAAACTTGTCCAGAAAATGACTCCTACTCAGAAAAAGGAGGCAGAACGTTATCTTGTTGGTCAAGGTTTTGTACAGGGAGGTTCAGCACAACACGGCGGCTTCCTTGGTATGTTGGCGTCTATCGGAGTACCTTTGGCCATTGATTTAGTCCGAAAAATAATCGGAAAAGGTATGCACACGCAACCACCACCACCACCACCACCACGAACAAAACGATCACCACCTCCTAAAGGTAAAGGAATGCAAATTCAACCTCCCCCTTTTTTCGGAACTTGGGAGGATTATTATCATTTAAAAAAAACTGAAATTTGAAGATAAACCTCTATCCAACATTGACTTGAGAAAATGGTGCAACTTTTTACGAATCCCTATCAAAGGTATTTTTAGCAGAAACGAAACAAAACCTTTGTTTCATTCTCCATGTATTATCAACTTGGATGATTTTGGAAGTTTGGGTTCTCACTGGGTATGTTGTTGGCCTGCCAAAGACAAAGGTACTTACGAGTATTTCGATTCATTTGGGCTTCCACCACCTTTGAAATGGGAAAAAGAAATGTCAAAGCACGGGATGACACATTTTTTCAGAAATGATAACCAAATTCAATGGGAACAAAGTGTGAGATGTGGTTATTACTGCCTTCTCTTTTTAAACGAAAGAAATAAAGGAACAAGTTTTGCCGATATTTTGAAAATGTTCTCCAACAATTTACTTCAAAACGAGGAAATAGTGAAAAATTATTTTTCTTAAAATATATACAATGGAATTGTACTGTGTGAAAGAAAAGCGGCACACGCCTAATGTGCAGAGAAGTGAAAAGGTTGTAATCGCAAAGAACAATCGAAAACTCTTGAAAGCAAAATGCGCTAGTTGCGGAATACCAAAAACAAGTTTTATGCCGGGAAACTAGGTGAGCCCTCCCGCGCGGAGGGCAGTGGTATATTTGGCGATGTTGCTATGGCAGTTGGTGATCTTGCAATTACAAAAGGAATCCCATATCTTGCGAAAAAAAGTGTTGAAGCTGGAAGATATTACGCTTCTGAAGCTATGAGACCCCAAACTGCAAAAGAAAGCAATAAATTACACTCTTAACAAAGCCCACCCAGTTATTCAAAAAGTTGGAAGTGAAATGTTAGATCAACTTTCAACTAAAGTTCGGCCAAACCAACGTTACAAAACTGACAGACCTGATTTGGATGGCGCCGGCTTTGATATACATGCAGCAATTGGAAAACTTCCGAAACCAAAAAAAGGTTGGACATTACCAGGGCAAAATTTCACAGGGCCATACAATCCTCTTGAAAAGCAGGTGAAACGGGTGAAATCTTGGAAATATATCAACCACCAACAGGTGCAACAGATGCGATTGCTATGCAACATGATGTTGATTATGATGTTTGTTCCAACCGTGAAAAAAAGTATGGTGAAAATCTCAAAAAATGCAAACACAAAGCGGATAAAAAAATGGTGAAGTCTCTTGACGCAGTTCCTTACAAACAGAGGCAGTGGGGTCATGCGGCTGCAAGAAATGCAATCAATGCTAAACAAAAGTTAGGGTTGGGTTTGAAACAACAAAAAGGAACTGGTGTTTTGGATAAACCGTTGGATGCAATAAAATTTGCTGAAACTTTGACAAAAAAAATGATTCCTTCCACAAAACATGTATTTGATCGGTATTGGTCAGGTGATATCGCGAAAAATGCTTTCACGGGACCAACTGGTGTCACAAGCAAGAAATTTTGGACTCATCCAAAAAAGGGTACTATCATGCGTTT
Organism: Siderastrea siderea; assembly: GCA_964030785.1. Lineage (NCBI taxonomy): Eukaryota > Metazoa > Cnidaria > Anthozoa > Scleractinia > Rhizangiidae > Siderastrea > Siderastrea siderea. The sequence goes on from OZ034967.1 coordinate 23,474,877, forward strand.
GGTGAAAAATCCGAAAACAGGCAAATATGAAAATGTTTATGAAGAACCTTGATTGGTTTTCAACCACCATTTATCAAACTCCTGTTTTGCGTGCCAACTTCTTTCTAAGTCTTTAGGAAGGTGATAAGAAATAGATTCCATAATTTCTTTTTTGTGGGGCCAGCATTCAAAAAGTACCATTTCAAAATAATTGTACAGAAAACAGGTGTAGTTCACTGATTTGCCGGTTACCCCCTTAAATTGAGCAATAACGTTACCAAGAAAAGCGACCTCGCTGGAAGAAAACATTTTGTCAATGTTACATTTCCGTAAAACATCTTTTAAATAAGCATTATTCGTTGGAAGAGCAGTGGAACTTCCTCTCCGATTTTCTTCTTCAAAATGTTCATAATCATCACATTCAATCACTCTACCACATTTTTGACAGACAAGACATAACTCATTCACCACATAAACTATTTGCTCCTCCCATGAAGGACAACGATTAATCTTTTTTGATAACAGGTTTATTTCATTTTTTTTTTGCAACATTTCTTTAATCATTTTCGACGAAATTTTCTCACCTTGCAAACAACCAAACGGGTCGTCCATTTTTTATTGTGTATAGTATACAATGAGCTCACGTATTTTCAATAAGTTGTGAAAAATTTTTTACAGCCCGCAAGGGTATTGGAAAGGGTTTGCAGCAATTAAGAAATTAGCCCAGACAGCGAAAGTTTCGGAAGATGTGGCTCAAAACTGGTCGATGAAGCAAGCTCTTTGGCAGGTTTATTTACCAGCCCCACGGTATATTCCAAGACCGAAATTTGATGTTCCTGTTCCAAACAAAGTTCACCAAGCCGATCTTCTGTATCTCCCACTCGATCCCCCACCACGCTCCCGTAAAACTTTTAAATATGCCCTCACAGTGGTAGATGTGGCCTCTCGATACAAAGAAGCCGAACCGTTGACCACAAAAGAGGCTAAAGAAGCCGCAGCTGCTCTGGAACGGATTTATAGTCGTGGTCCTTTGAAGTGGCCGAAACTGCTTCAGGTCGATCCTGGTCGTGAGTTTATGGGCGCTGTGAACCAACTTCTTTCGAAACATAATGTCGAGGTTAGACGCGGCCGTGTGGATATTCACCGTGATCAAGCTATCGTTGAAAGATTCAACCGCACCCTGGCTGAACGACTGTTTGAACACCAATATGGGGTTGAAATGCGCCTCCCAGAAGACAAAAGATCAACTGAATGGGTGGCCCGACTGCCCGCTGTTATTTCAACTCGCCTTGACCGGTCAAAAACCTGTTAATGCCATCAAAAAGAAAACTGTTCCATCCAAACCCTCGACACCTTATTTGAGACCCGTTGGTGTGAACGAAAAAAACTCCCCTCCGGTTCAAGTGTTCGCTATCTTTATCAACCTGGTGGTCGGCGAAGAGCAACCGACCCAATCTGGTCTTTGAATGTTTACGAAATTGAAAAAATTATGATAAAACCAGACGCTCCGGTTATCTATTATTTGTTTGACGGACCAAAACGCTGGTTTGTCCGCGAAGAGCTTTTGGTTGTCCCTCCAGATACACAACTACCACCAGCAATCTAACAATGAAACTCGATCGGTTCTGTGTGAATGCCGTCTTCCAATACCCAGCGTTTGTCGTAGTAAGCGCTCAACCCCAGCTTCTGCTGTTCGTAAGTGACCATCTGCCCGTCCCGCATCCTGAAACCTCTATTAGTTGCTATGTCCTTGCTGCCTTCCAAAGCTTTCTTGAAACGCTGCCACGTGATCTCGTTTTGTTTCTTCGACACCCCTTTCGTGCTGAACTTCTTTTTTTACCCTCAGATTCGTCGACGAAATAACATTTTGAGCAGAGAGCAATCATTCTGCTGCCTTCACACTCGAGTTTAAATAGCCCAGGGGTTCGACTGCTCCACTTGTCCCAAGCTAACCACTCTTGCTTTTTTGTCTCAAATTCTGTTTGCAGCTCTGGTTTGACGATGTCTTCCAACTTTTCTGCGCTTATTGCCATGTAATTGCTGTCTGTGTCCATCTGAATCAATTCGAAATCTCTTCTGTCAAAATATCTGTCAAGAAAGTCATAATAGAATTCAAGCATTCGAAGTTTAGCCAGTTGATATACAGCTATTCCTACCTGAAATGGTCTTCTGATTGTGACCCGAGGCTTTCGACTTTCCAGCTCATACGCCTGCCCGATCTCGTCAAGATCACTGAAATATGCGCTTCGCAAGGCTCTGTCGACTACCTTTTCGCTTTTAGTGTAAATTACGTTTGTTTGGCGCTCCAAGGCTTCGATGAGCTTTCCATACCCACTATTTCCTAACAGTTTGAATACCTCAGCCAGCAACGCCTGGCTTTTTTCTTTATCTCCAGTTCTACGAGTTTCAGTCACTTGCTCCACAAACCATGTGAATATTTTTGTTGGTTAGTAGTCAATAGTCCGATAAACATTTGTGATCACTGCTCCATGCTCAAGATACCATCTAAGGAGAGGAGCGTATAATAATATCTTCTTTGCAGACAATGCTCCCACTAACTTCTTTCCGTCTCCGCGGTTCCGCTTCGTTCGTTTTAGGTAGTCAAGCATATGTTGTGGCACAGCTTCAACAGGGACCTTTTTATTGTAGAAGAACGGACACATCTCCTCAAATTTTGGGTGTAAGTGCTCAGGGATCTCTATATCAACTTCTGCAAATCCGAACCATTTTTCTTCTTTGAGCCTTTGTGTCAGTATGGGAGCGGCGGCTTCGTTATTGTAATGCACGACCCTTCCTTTTCCACAAGGCATGTCTCTAAGCATGGTTGACAAATACAAAGCGTTGGCGTTAGGTTCGATGAGACCTTATTTCGATGAGACCTTACTTCAGTAACTCCAACTTCATGATATCTTGTGAAAACAAGGCTCGGTCCTCCAACAACAGCTTCTTTCAACATCTCATACGCTTCTTTGCACGGGCTGTAAAGATCTGCGCCCCTCTCAACACATCCGCGAAGTAAGTAATGCAAACTAACACCTGGTATACTTACAGCATCTTTCAAAATATCGATTCCTTTATCAGTGTAGAAAGCACACCTCTTTTCCAGCGCCTCGAGGCCAGGAGCTACATCGAGATTATTGTAGTAACGCAGCCAGTCTGCGAAGGTACACATCCCCTTTTCTTTGAACAGACGCTGGCACCCATCCCATTCATCCCGCGTGAGAACATAACCACCCTTCAGCTTCGAATACCAATCCTCATATTTCGGAAGTCCGCGAAAATCAAGTTTTTCAGGTGTGTCAAACCATTCATACGGAAACCACGATTTTACAGTTTCGCATTCATAAGCTTTTACCCATTTCTCATAACTTGTACCCGGACCTAAGTAGTTTATGATATCGAGAAAGCGAAAGTTTTTACTCAAAATGAACATAATTGTTTCCATTTTTTGCAACTCTTACTTTACCAGTTGTATCAGATAAACGTTCCGCGAAATGTTCTCTGATAAGATTCAAATCATATCTCCCAGAGTTAAACCCAAGAACTGGCACCTGATTACACCATTCTTCTATTTTGAGACGCTGTGCTTTTGAAAGCATATTTATGTCGTCAGGTATGAAGGCTGCTCTTACTTGATCCCTAATGTTTTTCTCACGCCTCTCAAGTTCTTCCATAAACTTGTGAACCAAAACCGCAGGATCTCTTTCACAGATATGAGTAGGTTCTCTGTCTAAAGTGTCACCAACGCTAACAGATATTGGTACATGTGTATTTTCGATAGTTAACATGCCTGTAGGTTCCTTCCTCTGATTTTTATCTCCGTATGCTTCGAAGTCATACAATATAGCGTGTGGATAACTTTGTATTTGAGTCTGTGGCAACTTAATATTTACTTCTCCTACTTCACAAGACCATGCCTCGATTACATGGTAGCCAGCAGCTCGAAGCTTTTGTGTACGTTCAACAGTTGCTTTAAATCTATCTTCTCGTGTTTGGTCATGATGAGTAATAATTTTATTTCGATCATGAGGAAAGCATTTTCGACATCCATGCCAATGACATCCATGATATTGAAAAACAGTCTTTGTTTCATGGTTATAACCGTCTACTGGTGCACGCTCAACCCATCTTTCACCTCCATGTCCGCAAGCAGCGTGGTGAATGTGAATTTTACGAAGTGCTGCTTCTTGTTCAAGCCAGCGAAGAGATTCTGGAGAAGATAAATGTTTTGGATAAAAAGACTTCTCAAAAGCTGTTTGTGGTAATTCAACTTTTTCTGCCGGACAATCAATCACCGTCTTCCCTTGCGCATATGTTTGGCTATGCCGTTAAAGATTGCAAGCTTGAGTAAATCTTGAACGGCAATGAACACATGCATAAATTTTTGCAAGCTTCAAAATATCTTTTATAATGAAAGCATGCCCTTCGTAAATTCCAATTGTCAAAATATTTGTTAACTTAGCTGGTGGTTTCCTTCTAAGATGACATACCACTTCACCATCCTCCATACGTTCAGGCTCATATACACGAATACCCAACCAATCTTTGAAAATTTGTTTTTTATTAAGATGTTGTTCAACCTCGTCAAGTTCATCTAAACATGTTTTCCGGCAATCTTGTGGAGTAGCTATGAGGTTAAAGAAACTCTTAGCAAGTTCCTGTGCTGCCGTTGTACTTCTATCTGGTCTTGAACCTCGGTGAACCGCAATACAGCGCCAAAGACATAAATTGTCTTGGTAAGTATCAAGAGCAATCATTGGACCCGCACGCCCACGCGCACAATCACGCAGCCAATCTGGTAATAATATAATCCTGTACCTAAAAGCGGCTGGCGGTCAAGAACAACCTTTACATCAACATTAAAATGGTCTTCAAACACCCATGTTGTGTCAGGTCTGTTTATGTTGTCAGGGTCCAGACGCACCTTCTCCCGCTCACTCAACCATTTCTCCGCCTCAGAAAAACGTTCAAACCAAGGCGAGCCAATGTTAGTGTACATCACCATTGACGAATCGTCTTCAATGTTACGTAGCTGATATGAAAAAATATGTCTAGCGTAAAAAGATGTTTTAACTTTCTCTCGTATTTTTGTCATAAAATCAGGTGTAAGATCTCTTTCAAGTCCTCGAATGAAGCGCCATCGAATGAAACGACGCCCTCTTGCCTCTTCTCCCTCATATTCGGTATTATCATATAAATCAAGAATTTCATTCTGATAGTTTGTAACATTTCGGATATTTTCTCGAGAAATTGGATCAAACTTCCTCAAAATTTCTTGTGTTTTTCTCTCCCTTCTACGAGAAGGAGCAGTCGGTTGAAAAGGTTTAGGAAATAAGGGTTTATCTAAACTCTTCTCCACTTTCTCAGAAATAGGTTCATCCAATATGTTCTGAATAGTTTTTCGAACAGCAGGAGCGTCCTCTGCAAGTAATTGCTCTAAAGCTTGTAACGTTGCTGGATCAAGTTCTTTCAAAAGCTCTTCAATGTTTATGTTAAGCATAGACATTACAACTTAAGTATGACAAAGATCTGTAATTCTTTAATTAAAATTTTTTTATGCTGGGTGGTTTATTTCGGTTAAATAGTATATCAAGAGTCAGACAAATACTACCTGGTTCTCAACTGTTTATTTTCGAATTTTAAAACTCCCACCATAATAAACATGCGAGCAAAGGGAGCTTGTTATTATAGTGGGGGGTTTAAAATTCGAAAATAAACCGCTGACAATCAGGTGGTATTCATTCAATTCATGATATACTACTCGAGGTAAGCGCTGTCGCTTTTTTATAGTGTGGTTTCCAACATTTCCTTTTAATAAATTATAGAATAGCTTTTCTGTGTTGTGGGCAAGTTGGTTTAAGCTAATTGACAACACAAAAACCACGAAGGGAATTTTTTTGGCAACATTTCTTTATTTATTTATCCCTCTGTTTATTATTTTTAATAAACATTGAGCTAAATGGAAAGACGTGCTGAATTCTGTAACCTGCCTATTATCTATATTAACTTGGGAGCTGGTTGGCTTGATAGCTCAATTGGTTAGAGCGCTGCACCGGTATCTCAGAGGTCAGGGTTCGAATCCCGGCAAGCCTGATTTTTTCAGGCTTTCTTTTCGCAACTGCATAAGTTGTGTTAATAACTGCGAGGATCTTCTTTACATTTAAGAGTTACGATACTCACTTATTTTCCCGTCCATCACTTTCACCCTCCCGCTGCGAATTAATGTCAATGCATGTGCGTGACCCTAAGGGTCTTTTGATTTGTTTTAGGACTGCACTTTCCTCAGCATGTTTTCAACGATCGTTACCGTTATTTTTGCCGTATATGTCATCTACGATGGGAGGGACCTTGAGGCAGAAAAAAAGTCTTCTTATGATGCACTTGTCAAGTGTACTCAAACTGCATGGGACGCAGACGCTTCCGACCTGAGAGCGAAGGGAGGTCACATCAACTCAGCCGAGAAAGTGGAAGAAGGTTGCATTTTTTTGAGGGTAAGGTTTACGCGTCAAGTTGTGTTACTCTCTAAATGTAAAAAGATGGTTTATGTTCTTTATAAAAGGAGAAATAGCATATTTCTTGGAATGGTTACACGTCTTCCAAATCCAACGCAAGCGAAGGACAGGTGCATCGGGATCGATTCTCGGCTAAGATAGCCCCTTCCTCTGATCAAGCTTAATAATTCACCACTAAATCTCCCCCGAGACTGATTGGTTTAATTAAACTTGTTCACGTGCGTAATAGAGTTCGTCCGTGGAGAGCCACTATTTTAATTAACGGTCGGTTGTCGGATTTTAAAGCCTCCAGTTCACGCGACAAGACAGAAAGGAAGTGTGAGCAGATGCAGATCTTTTGGGATTCAGCTGTAATTTCACGGCTATCGCTCCCATAGGATGGGTGAAAGTACCATAAGCACTTGCCTATGTGATTTATTTTGTGTAGGGGTGAGCCATAGAAAAGTTTGGTAGATTTTGGAACAAATTACCCATATCACTTAGCGGTCTTATCGCGTAGGTTTTCCGACAACGTTAATTGAAATAGCTGTATAAAGAACTGCGCTACGGTGAGTAGTTTTACGTCCAGGCTTAGCACTTTCCTTTTTTCTAAAGCATATGGCAATGTTCAGTTTTATTTATGCTCTCAATAATTTTAACTAATTATTTGTAATTTGTAATAAATAATAATTTTAATTTATCTATTAATTTTTATCATTTATTATTGTTGTAAGGCGCTATTGAACCTTTGGGAAATAGCGCCTGTAAATTTGTTGTTTTCACTGTTATTATTAATGAGAGTTAAAATAGAACTGTTTTGAAAATTTTCCCGATTGTTCACAGTCATGCATTGCCTGACTGTGAATGTTTTGAAATGCACAATAAAAAATAATGTGTTACTGCGGCAATCGAAGGACATTAGATCGACTCAAGCTTAAATTGATCGCAAAATCACCTGTTAAAAGGGTTTTATCTGTTCAGTTCGTGCTATTTTAGGTAGGAACAAGAAGGAAGGAAAAATGTAAAAATGAAACAGCGTGACAGATTTTATGTGTCACGCACTAGGGACTGTTGTGCGTATGATCTATGAACGAGTTATACAAAATCAAAAGATACTGACTCATAACATTTCAAGCGTTCGTTGTGATATTCCCCCCACTAGTAATAAACAAATTGGCTTTTTTAGCGATAGGTTATTCTTCTGGCACAGCATTTTTAAACGGAAATGTGGTGACAAAACTTCCATAGGTCGACAAACTCCCTTAAACGAAATACGCCACTAATTGTTTGTCTGACACATGAAACAGCAAACAGATGATGTATAGTAAGTTTGTACCGGAACGATGCTGAGATAACGATCTTTTCGTTGTAAAGAGTACATTTTATAAATAGTTTCTTGTGTTAACCCTTTCACTCCCAGAGTCAGCTGTGGAGACATTTAAGGTGATTCTAACTTTTGAGTCAGTGGACGAAATCCTATGATGTGACCATTCATATGAAACCTCTTCAGCAGTACTTTCACGTGGTGCTATTTATATTTTAGTATTTTACAAAATTAAATTTGGGATTTGACTTGAAATTGTGATTTTAGGCACTCTTGGGAGTAAAAGGGTTAAGCCTCCAAGCAAAACTCATTCACCCATTTTGGTATAAGGGAGTTGAAGGTTCACCCTGTATGCTCTTATTCCGTTACATCAATTTGAAAATATTTTACCTTTATTAGATAGCCTGTAAAGTGCGCCAACAGATGAGGTAAATATTATGGGTTGTGATCCCACTGATGGCCTTTGACGTCATCCGGAAGGGCGGCCAAGTCTTGGATTTTACTTTAAATGAAAATTCATGGGAAAAAAAACCAAGGAAATTAGAAATTTGTCATTGTAGAGAGGTAGAATATGACAAAAGAACACATTTTCTTACTTTCGTCTGCACTTTTAATTTATTACTCTGCAGAAATTTAGGAGATGTCTTTTAAGCGCTGTTGACTTCTCGTCCCAGTCCCCGACATCTTGCATTTTTTGACGGCTTACACATGGCAGCACATGGTCCTTATGTTAAGAGCAGGTCTTTGTAACAACTTGGTGTATGGCAAACTGAGACAAATATCTGTAGAAGCAGGTACGGTTGGTTTTAATGTCGAAACGGACGAATGGATTTGTTCCGGGAACTCGGAAATCTATGCCATGCAAATACAATGTAACCTTCCCAATGCAGACAGACCAAGGAACTAGGGAAGTGAACTCTTATTGCAGATGTAACTCATATTCTTTAAGAAATATTTTAGCGCATGATCATATTTCGTCACAGAGACTTACAAGAGCCAAAAGGAACACAGAAATATCAAAATGTTTAGGTAGAATTTCTCTAGAAAGCATTTCGTATCTTTTGCCTCGTTTCATCTTGCTTCCCCTTCTCAGTTTTCGATACTTGTAAAGCTTAAGGCCTCCAGCTCAGTGTGTATTTTTTTTACTTGTATCTAAAATATGGTATTTCAGAATTTAAATCTTGCAAATCTTGAGCAAATACTCTACTGTGTAACTTCTGGCATGTTCTCCCTTCTCAGTTTTCGATACTTGTAAAGCTTAAGGCCTCCAGCTCAGTCAGTATTTTTTTTACTTGTATCTAACATATGGTATTTCAGAATTTAAATCTTGCAAATCTTGAGCAAATACTCTACTGTGTAACTTCTGGCATGTTTTCCCTTCTCAGTTTTCGATACTTGTAAAGCTTAAGGCCTCCAGCTCAGTCAGTATTTTTTTTACTTGTATCTAAAATATGGTATTTCAGAATTTAAATCTTGCAAATCTTGAGCAAATACTCTACTGTGTAACTTCTGGAATGTTCGCCCTTCCGATAAAATGGCGTCCAAAACGGCCAAATGGACCTGTAGCCTTTAAATTTATCTTCTCTTAATAGAGGGTTGCCTGTAGCTCACTAGTCAGGCTTGTGCGACTTGGGTTTGCGCTTTATTTTCTTTTTCAAACACTGCTTTCTGGTCATATTTGCAATGTTTATTTTGCTTTGCAGGTACACTGGAAGGCTTGGTGAACATTTGTAGGTAATTAAATCTGGCTTATAAGAATGTAGAAGGAAATCCAGGAAAGGATCCATGAGACCTTCTCGAAGTCCCTTCTGGTACTGCAATATAGCAGTGCGTTTTCGTTATTCCCTCTTCCAACAAACAGCTGACCGCTGACCACGAGCTTAAAAATGTCGTTTTAAAATCAGGGCTTATTTTCGTTCAATGTATGTTGATCTTACATCGTTTCTAGGTGATTTGTGTCAGCTACATAGTCATAAGGAAGGTACGGCCGATGTGGCCATGACCACTATGGTGATTTTTCGCTATACAGTGCTGTTATGTTTTGTTTGTAATTAAAATTTGTTACCAAAAATATAAAGTTTCTAACTTCTGTCACATGACACAAAGGAGAGCAAAAGCATATGACGTTCGCAAGTGGGCTGTAAAATGTCATGGAATATTACTTGATCTTGCTTCCGGCGCCATTTGTGCATCATTTTGATTTTGCGATTAAATTTCGTTAATAAAGCAAAAGACACGAGAAGACACATATATTCTACTAAAACGCAGCTCATCATAGAAGTTAAGTGTGTTAACTTCTTGCTTTAATTTTTAATTTTTAAAATGTTTGTAATGGCTTTTTAGCGACTAAAAGGCGACGCACGAATAAACTCGAATATTCCCTTTTTTCTTCGATAGAGTAGGATGACTACAAAGAGTGCGTAGAAGATGCCGTGCGCAAATGCGTCATTAAGGACTATACCCGGTTTGAGCATGAAGGTGACCCGAATTTTCTAATTGCGATCAAAAGGTACAACAGACGTTACGAAAAGGAGGCTAAAACATGTGACACGGCTATCCTACAACACTTTATTGCCTACATGAAAGTGGATGAGAAATATTTAGCGGAGGGACAAGGAGAAGCTCCAAGTGTACAATGATCACCAACTTGAGGTTGACGGGTTAACTCAATTCAATTCAATTTTCAATTTCACTCATAACGTCTTTACAAATATGACAAGTTTGTAGTAACACCCGCAAAGTAGCTTAACCTATTCGAGGCGGGTGAAGACCATTATAACAAATGATAACCATGTATATTACTACTAGAAGGGAAAGCTTATATAAGTAAGAAAATTTGTGTTAAACGACAATAAAATTGCAGAAAAATAACTAATAAACTAACAGGAGTATTGCACGCATATTTCCAGTATATACAGGACAGCCATTGTAAACAATAGTGCATATTATTTTAACGCTAAATTATAACCTTAAGGCTGAGATGACGCATTTATTATGATGAATATGTAATGATAAATATGGATAAATGAAGGAGATGGATCACATAGCTTTGTAGTAGCGTTTATTTTCTTTCGAACTTCTGCTCAGGAATTTAGTTGTGGCCCCTTCCTAAGCCCGAAAGTGAAACACACATCATCAGAATTTTATACAAACTTTATCCATCTTCTTTGGCCTTCATTACAAAGAAAGACTGTGTAAGTCAGTGCCTTACCCTTCCTCAGCGCATTTATTTGTTTACTAACGAATAAAAGAAAAAATATTAGTCCTTTCACAAGTGACAATGGATCAAGTCGATTTTTTTTACCTCATTAGAACAACGAGGAGATGGGGTCTGGGAGCTGCAACCTCACGGACAGAATCCCCCCCCCCCCCCCCCCCCGCCGTTCACCCGTTCACAACTAAAAACCAGGTTTCTTTTGTTTTTGTTTTGTTTTTTTGCAACTGCACGCTTTTTTCCTAACATTGCTGAAGGGAATAGAGGTGCAGACTTACATGATATCAAGTGTCCTAGAATTTATCTTCCGGGTTGTGGATTGTGAACTAACATAAGCAGCCGCAATTTCAATTCTGCATTCCTCCACGAAAATCAGTCATTACTTGCCAGGGAAACGTCCGAAAAGGTGTGATACAGACTATAAATCTCCAACGCCTCTAATTAGTTAAAAGAAAAATAAATAATCATTTAACAGTGTTTAAATTACTTACTTTTCTACGCAAGTAAAGCTCTTGATTAGGAACAGCATTTCTGGTGTCCTTCTATAAGCCGCGTCGACTTATTGAAATACAAAGCTCGAGATTAAAAAATGTACGAAGGATACTTGTTAAACTACAAGGGATTCATAATGTACTCCCTGGTAATTCATCTTCTCTGATCTTACATCTTACGTCAGTGGTGTCGACCGTACCGTTGAGGTATTTAGATAGAGCAAACATATTCCTTAGTAAACCAGGAAGCTCGCTGCCTTATGGCAAGCATCAGATACAATTACAAATCTATCATGTTACTTTGGTTCTTTGCAAGGTGCGATAGACATCGTCCTCCCTTTGTTTTTTCCATTGTCGTCGTTTTTCATACTTGCATAACTTTGCTAAATTAAAGGGGCAGTCTCATCAATTTTTAGTATCACTGTGAAAAGCCAAAAGACACATTTTTATCTATGGAAGCCTAAAAATAATGGTCCAGTAGTGTTAAAATGGGTATTCCAGTACACGGAAACTATAATAAGTATGTCTGGAGAGGGATGGCCAGGATGGAAATGGCGTGCGACTTGAAAAATTCTGGCAGAATTTTCCAAGTTTCTGCCTTATGTCTCAGACAAAATATTTAAAAACTAATTTTGGCTTGTTTTTTCTTTTGAAAATCCATTTAATATTGTCCCCTTGTGGTCTAAAAGCAATTCATGTATGAGCAAGGGACTTTGATATAAATTAATCAAACTTGTGACAAAGAAGATAGGAAAATCGCCATGAGACTGCCCCTTAAAGGGCATGTTATCTACATGGCCAACAACCGGAAGAGCCTCATTCTTTTGAGCATGTTTTTCCCGCAGTTAATCATCTTAATCGTTATCTATTCAGTGCCTTTTTTTTAGTTTTTTGCTGAGCCATTCTTGAACTTATAGCATTTATTTCTACAGTATCTTTTATTTGCAAAATCAAAACTCAATCGCTGCTTTACGCTTTTAGCAAAAGAATAAACACATCAACAGTGTAAGTGATCAGATTCAAACCTGCATTTACCGGAAAATCAAGGACAGCCGTTTTCATGGTAACGTAGAAATACCTGCACTATATATTTAACTTTATCACTTTAGCGAGCGAGGAACACGAAATAAAAGACGATAACATGTCTACACATAGTCTCACGGTCCGTTACGGTGCGGGTGTATTGGACAACCCTCCGGAGCGAGCGTACAAAAGTATCATGGGAGACATTTTGTTGGCATATTTGACAAATTCAAATTTAGAGGAAACGACGTGTCATGAATCTTTTGAACAGTTATAAGCTTTTCCTTTAGCTAAATGGCTCTCAAGTGATAAATAAAGCTATATAAAAAAACTTGAATTAAAATTAAAAAGTTGCCCTGATGCGATTTACAGTAAAATATCAACTGATGTTCAGTGAATACAACCCTCTTTATGTGGAGCCGAAATTATTTTGTGGGATAACCGAAAAAACTTTGTCTACAGCTGAAATATTTGCGGTCGTTTTAACATGGATAAAGGCCAAAAAAAAGTTCATTTAAAACCTTCAAATTTTTGGTCAGTTCATGAGTGGGACCAATTTAAAACAGTTTAGTTTATGGCACATTATTGACTTAGCGCGATAATGGGTTTTATGTTCAGGCGGGGCCTTATCTTATCGCATGGGGCACGCTGCAGAGGTTGTTAGTCAAGATAACGATAAGGGGTTAGACACCACACACAGAGAGGGGTATAAATTCGTCTGCTTAGCCTTTGCTTGTCTCTTTTTTCTGCCAGCGCCGATCGTGTTAGCTGTTTAGCTTTCAAAGCGCACAATACCTTCTTTCTTCGACCCTCCACCACCCCCCAGACTTCTCAAAATTTATTTTTGACTGTTTTGTTTACACGCAATGTTGTTTTGAACCGCTCGCTCTCATTACACCATTCAAAGTCATTTGAATAGTAATATATTATCCATGCAAGTCAGAAGTCCGTGAAAATGGGTTTGTCACCCCCATGGCTCTCTCTATTGGATTGGCGGTGCTATATTAGCCGCTCCCTGGCTTTGATAGCACATTTTTAGGTCTTTCGACGGTAAAACACCATGAAGACAGTTCAAATATCGCTCGTCTTAATCGCACCGAACACGGATCGCCCATTTGTTTCTCCAATAAATCCAGCATCCTGCATCTGCATCCAAGTAAGCCCGGAAGTAAGAGCTTAGCAGACTCAGCTTTCCAAAGACAACAGCGTTCTTTATTTTGTCCTGGCTCCTGCAAGTAACCCTTCAGGTTTGCGTTGCATTTTCATTCGTTTTTAGTTTAGGGGGTTTTTGTTTGCCGCATTCCATTTGCTGTCAGCTTTCAGTTTCACTGTGCGCCAGTGATATGTTTGGTTTTGCTTTTTCGAGTCAGGCTTATTTCCAGGCTTTCATACGTTATTTTTGTTTCTTTCGTTGCTTTGTATTTAAAATTCAACGAGTTCCTGGCACTACGGGTTTTTGTCAAGTTCCGGGTGCTAGTAGATCATTGTACATATCGGTTTTGCTGCTCGCTCTATAGTGTTTATAGTTTCCTCAAGAACTACGGGTTTCTGTTTTTGGTAGATTTCCGTCGTACACGTTATCTTATCTTTTTGTTACCTTTAGTTATCTTTTTTACGTTCGGTAGCCATGGTCCCTCTGCCAAGGTTTCCCTCGGTACCGGGTTTATAATACTCGCGGTTTTCGGTTAACCGCTTGGAATCAACCATTTCTGTCCCCTGCTAACTAACCTTCAGGAAGCTTCAGGAAGCTTACAGTCCAAGAGGAGAGGTGACGTGTCTATACGTCCTCATGTTTTGGCCCCTTACCGTCCGGGGAAAGTCCCCGTTTTTACAGCAGACATGCAGGCATTTAATGAAGCTATGAGCTCTGTTAGAGTGTCAGTGGAATGGCTTTTCGGTGATGTCTCAAACTATTTCAAGTTAATAGATTTTAAACAAAACTTGAAGTTAGTGTCAAGTGCTATTGGAAAGCTATACCAGATTAAAATGTCCTTTCTCCTTTCGTAGATTTCATTAATTTATTCCAACTCATGCATAAAGAAATGTTTACGCTTGTAGATCAGAAACATCAACACATAAAGACTTCTTTGCAATCTTTTCGCCGGAAACCAAATTTAACACGCAATTTCTCTCGTCTTCCAGTTGTTCCTAACTCGCCGCCATGATCCTAAACTGAAGACCAGCGAGCTTCCTAAGAGTCTTATCACGCACCTGAGTAAACTTTTCCTTCGATCCGATTCCTTCCTGCGTGGTCTTTGCAAATTAAAAATCTATGGTATTTTCCAGGATCCAAACCACTCGTGAATTCTTCATTGATAGAGACTGCGCAAAACTTGGTTAAGACCCTCTCAAAACGTGCCTACACACCTTACTCCAAAATGGCGGAAAATACATTATCCTTTTGTCTCCATGTTAATTGGCACTTATTGCCTCGTTTTAAGCCAAATATGCATTTGAATTCTACAGATGGGATCGAGGCAACAAGGGCCAACTAACAATCAGACAAAAGAGTAATGTATTTTGCGCCATTTTGGAACAAGGTGTATTTTCAATGGCTTTGTTGGCTTAACTGTTGCCGGAAAGTTTCGTTAATACAACTGTTCCTTTAATACATTAGTACGCCTAAAGACGTGAGGGAATTAAACATAATTACCCACTCATATAGTTCTTCCAAGGTGTTTGTTTGTTTTAGACCACACCTAACTTTTACAATCGGCTCTTAGATCGTCTTTTCTCGTCTGATCGACGTGAAATTTGCACCTGTCACTAGTTCTGGATTGAACTTTAGTGGGGTTTACATTTTGTAACAATCGATATTCCCATGACATGGGAAAAACCTCGAAAACAGTAAAATTGACACTTTGCACAATCCAGATTTCACTTTGAAAAGATAATAACGACATCTAAAATCGTGGTCTATGGCAAACAAAATGTCAAGAATAAATGCATTCCTCCGCCATTTTTACATTTCATTGCAATCTGCAATAATAGAAGTCAAAAACCACGAATATATTAGCACTTACTCATCAACCATGAATTTGTCACGAAATTTTCTGTCGGTTCATTCGTCCTTTTACACCTTAAATCTAAAAGTACTCCAGTAACTCAATGTTAATAACACAATGATAAGACAAAGGACTAAAATTGTTCACATCATCAAGCACGCGAGTTCCTCTCTTGAAAACATACATCGATTTCTGCAAAAGCGCTCTAAGTAAATATTACCACAAAATTATTATTAAAGAGTCGTAGTTTTGTGGAGTCTTAGAGTCGTAGTGTCGCCGAGGGATAGTCAAAGTCCACTTTTCTTCTACCAGTCTAAGAATTCAAAACATAGCTAGCATTTTCTGCCAACGCGAGTCTACAGGTACCAAGTCCGTTTGAACAATTCTACGATTTATGGCTCTATCACTATCTAAGAGATTCTAACGTAGAAGCGTACAGCTCTACGTAAACCTCTATATACGCATATTTCAGCATCCAAAAATATCGCTTAAGAAAATGACCACATGAGGTGTTGTTCCGGCCTTAGAAATAAGGCCGTAATAATACTGACATGGCCGTGTTAAGCCTTTAAGCCCCAATAGTGATCAGCATCAAATTTCGCCTCATGATATCAGTGTCTCATAACACACACAGTTCATGAGAATTGAGGAAATGATCATCAAAGATGAATGGTCTTGATGTTTAAACAAGTTCTCCTACCTACTCCTCAACAAAATGTATATAGACCAGTGAGGAGAATTTGTATAATGATGCTGGCGCTTAAAGGGTTAAAGTGAGACCGTCAGGCAGGGTTTCACTGTATTCACGCCACTCGCGTCTACCACAAGTCACACTGTCATACGTTTTCCTGCTTGATTTCCTTAATTTCACTCAAAAGTTCATAGATACTGTAGGAACCGTCAAGCCGCTCGTTAGTGAAAAACTTGTCCGAGTTGTGTGTTCGTTTGTGCTGTGCTAAGGTCCCTGCTCGACTAAAACATTTGCCACAGTAGTCACATTCAAAAGGTTTCTCTCCACTGTGTGTTCTTTTATGTTGCTTTAAATTGCTTATTACACTAAAACATTTACCGCACTGGTCACATTCATAAGGCTTCTCGCCACTGTGTGTTCGTTTATGTCTCGTTAGATTTCCTGCTTCACTAAAACATTTGCCACACTGGTCACATTCAAAGGGCTTCGTTCCACTGTGCGTTCTTTTATGTCTCGTTAAACATCCTGCTTGATTAAAACATTTTCCACACTGGTCACATTCAAAGGGTTTCTCTCCACTGTGTATTCTTTTATGTATTGTAAGTTCCTGCTTTAGACTGAAACGTTTGGCACACTGGTCACATTCAAAAAGTTTCTCACCACTGTGAGTTGTCATATGTTGCTTCAGATTGCTTCCAAAAGTAAACCTTTTACTGCAGTGTTCACATTCAAAAGGCTTTTCACCACTATGTGTTCTCTTATGTTGCTTTAGATTTCCTGCTTCACTGAAACGTTTACCACACTGATCACACTCGAAAGGTTTCTCACCACTGTGTTTTCTTCTATGTTGCTGTAGGTAGTACTTAACACTGAAACAACGACCACACTTGTCACACTCAAAAGGTTTATCTTCGCTATGAATTCTTTTATGTTGCTTTAGGATGCTTGCAGCAATAAAGAATTTACCACACTGGTCACATTCGAAGGGTTTCTCACCACTGTGTCTTCTTTTATGTTGCTGTAGGTAGTACTTACGACAGAAAGATCGACCACACTGGTCACATTCGAAAGGTTTCTCTCCACTGTGTGTTCTTTCATGTTGCTGCAGGTAGTACTTACGACTGAAACAACGGCCACAATGATCGCATTCAAAAGGCTTGAAAGCATTTTGCACATGGTTATCTTGATTAAGATGTTCGTTTTCCGTAACAACCTTGAATCTCTGTTCACTTTCAATATTTTTTTCTCCACTCTCTGTTCCTTGCAGTGTTTGTAGCTTTGTTGACTTCTCCCCTAGCTGTCTTGTACTCTGCTCCTCTTGATTAGTTGATTCACAGAAACTGCTGCAGTGAACCGTGTGATTTGCAGCCATGGTCATGCAAAGTTATAGCCTAGCAGTTTCACGAAGATGCCTCTCAGCCTAGGAACAAAAAAAAATTTATTTATCACCTATAGGGCACTTCGACATTGCTGATCCTAGCAGTATGCAGCACGCGTGTCACCACGAACTCAGTAAAATATGACCTATGCTCGCCACGAGTCTCCCAGTAGCTCAGTGGTTAGAGCCTCCGACCGGTGTACGGAAGGTCATGGGTTCGATTCCCGTCGGGGACTCAGATTTTTTCTTTGTATCTAAAATATGGTATTTCAGAATTTAAATCTTGCAAATCTTGAGCAAATACTCTACTGTGTAACTTCTGGCATGTTCTCCCTTCTCAGTTTTCGATACTTGTAAAGCTTAAGGCCTCCAGCTCAGTCAGTATTTTTTTTACTTGTATCTAAAATATGGTATTTCAGAATTTAAATCTTGCAAATCTTGAGCAAATACTCTACTGTGTAACTTCTGGCATGTTTTCCCTTCTCAGTTTTCGATACTTGTAAAGCTTAAGGCCTCCAGCTCAGTCAGTATTTTTTTTACTTGTATCTAAAATATGGTATTTCAGAATTTAAATCTTGCAAATCTTGAGCAAATACTCTACTGTGTAACTTCTGGCATGTTCGCCCTTCCGATAAAATGGCGTCCAAAACGGCCAAATGGACCTGTAGCCTTTAAATTTATCTTCTCTTAATAGAGGGTTGCCTGTAGCTCACTAGTCAGGCTTGTGCGACTTGGGTTTGCGCTTTATTTTCTTTTTCAAACACTGCTTTCTGGTCATATTTGCAATGTTTATTTTGCTTTGCAGGTACACTGGAAGGCTTGGTGAACATTTGTAGGTAATTAAATCTGGCTTATAAGAATGTAGAAGGAAATCCAGGAAAGGATCCATGAGACCTTCTCGAAGTCCCTTCTGGTACTGCAATATAGCAGTGCGTTTTCGTTATTCCCTCTTCCAACAAACAGCTGACCGCTGACCACGAGCTTAAAAATGTCGTTTTAAAATCAGGGCTTATTTTCGTTCAATGTATGTTGATCTTACATCGTTTCTAGGTGATTTGTGTCAGCTACATAGTCATAAGGAAGGTACGGCCGATGTGGCCATGACCACTATGGTGATTTTTCGCTATACAGTGCTGTTATGTTTTGTTTGTAATTAAAATTTGTTACCAAAAATATAAAGTTTCTAACTTCTGTCACATGACACAAAGGAGAGCAAAAGCATATGACGTTCGCAAGTGGGCTGTAAAATGTCATGGAATATTACTTGATCTTGCTTCCGGCGCCATTTGTGCATCATTTTGATTTTGCGATTAAATTTCGTTAATAAAGCAAAAGACACGAGAAGACACATATATTCTACTAAAACGCAGCTCATCATAGAAGTTAAGTGTGTTAACTTCTTGCTTTAATTTTTAAGTTTTAAAATGTTTGTAATGGCTTTTTAGCGACTAAAAGGCGACGCACGAATAAACTCGAATATTCCCTTTTTTCTTCGATAGAGTAGGATGACTACAAAGAGTGCGTAGAAGATGCCGTGCGCAAATGCGTCATTAAGGACTATACCCGGTTTGAGCATGAAGGTGACCCGAATTTTCTAATTGCGATCAAAAGGTACAACAGACGTTACGAAAAGGAGGCTAAAACATGTGACGCGGCTATCCTACAACACTTTATTGCCTACATGAAAGTGGATGAGAAATATTTAGCGGAGGGACAAGGAGAAGCTCCAAGTGTACAATGATCACCAACTTGAGGTTGACGGGTTAACTCAATTCAATTCAATTTTCAATTTCACTCATAACGTCTTTACAAATATGACAAGTTTGTAGTAACACCCGCAAAGTAGCTTAACCTATTCGAGGCGGGTGAAGACCATTATAACAAATGATAACCATGTATATTACTACTAGAAGGGAAAGCTTATATAAGTAAGAAAATTTGTGTTAAACGACAATAAAATTGCAGAAAAATAACTAATAAACTAACAGGAGTATTGCACGCATATTTCCAGTATATACAGGACAGCCATTGTAAACAATAGTGCATATTATTTTAACGCTAAATTATAACCTTAAGGCTGAAATGACGCATTTATTATGATGAATATGTAATGATAAATATGGATAAATGAAGGAGATGGATCACATAGCTTTGTAGTAGCGTTTATTTTCTTTCGAACTTCTGCTCAGGAATTTAGTTGTGGCCCCTTCCTAAGCCCGAAAGTGAAACACACATCATCAGAATTTTATACAAACTTTATCCATCTTCTTTGGCCTTCATTACAAAGAAAGACTGTGTAAGTCAGTGCCTTACCCTTCCTCAGCGCATTTATTTGTTTACTAACGAATAAAAGAAAAAATATTAGTCCTTTCACAAGTGACAATGGATCAAGTCGATTTTTTTTACCTCATTAGAACAACGAGGAGATGGGGTCTGGGAGCTGCAACCTCACGGACAGAATCCCCCCCCCCCCCCCCCCCGCCGTTCACCCGTTCACAACTAAAAACCAGGTTTCTTTTGTTTTTGTTTTGTTTTTTTGCAACTGCACGCTTTTTTCCTAACATTGCTGAAGGGAATAGAGGTGCAGACTTACATGATATCAAGTGTCCTAGAATTTATCTTCCGGGTTGTGGATTGTGAACTAACATAAGCAGCCGCAATTTCAATTCTGCATTCCTCCACGAAAATCAGTCATTACTTGCCAGGGAAACGTCCGAAAAGGTGTGATACAGACTATAAATCTCCAACGCCTCTAATTAGTTAAAAGAAAAATAAATAATCATTTAACAGTGTTTAAATTACTTACTTTTCTACGCAAGTAAAGCTCTTGATTAGGAACAGCATTTCTGGTGTCCTTCTATAAGCCGCGTCGACTTATTGAAATACAAAGCTCGAGATTAAAAAATGTACGAAGGATACTTGTTAAACTACAAGGGATTCATAATGTACTCCCTGGTAATTCATCTTCTCTGATCTTACATCTTACGTCAGTGGTGTCGACCGTACCGTTGAGGTATTTAGATAGAGCAAACATATTCCTTAGTAAACCAGGAAGCTCGCTGCCTTATGGCAAGCATCAGATACAATTACAAATCTATCATGTTACTTTGGTTCTTTGCAAGGTGCGATAGACATCGTCCTCCCTTTGTTTTTTCCATTGTCGTCGTTTTTCATACTTGCATAACTTTGCTAAATTAAAGGGGCAGTCTCATCAATTTTTAGTATCACTGTGAAAAGCCAAAAGACACATTTTTATCTATGGAAGCCTAAAAATAATGGTCCAGTAGTGTTAAAATGGGTATTCCAGTACACGGAAACTATAATAAGTATGTCTGGAGAGGGATGGCCAGGATGGAAATGGCGTGCGACTTGAAAAATTCTGGCAGAATTTTCCAAGTTTCTGCCTTATGTCTCAGACAAAATATTTAAAAACTAATTTTGGCTTGTTTTTTCTTTTGAAAATCCATTTAATATTGTCCCCTTGTGGTCTAAAAGCAATTCATGTATGAGCAAGGGACTTTGATATAAATTAATCAAACTTGTGACAAAGAAGATAGGAAAATCGCCATGAGACTGCCCCTTAAAGGGCATGTTATCTACCTGGCCAAGAACCGGAAGAGCCTCATTCTTTTGAGCATGTTTTTCCCGCAGTTAATCATCTTAATCGTTATCTATTCAGTGCCTTTTTTTTAGTTTTTTGCTGAGCCATTCTTGAACTTATAGCATTTATTTCTACAGTATCTTTTATTTGCAAAATCAAAACTCAATCGCTGCTTTACGCTTTTAGCAAAAGAATAAACACATCAACAGTGTAAGTGATCAGATTCAAACCTGCATTTACCGGAAAATCAAGGACAGCCGTTTTCATGGTAACGTAGAAATACCTGCACTATATATTTAACTTTATCACTTTAGCGAGCGAGGAACACGAAATAAAAGACGATAACATGTCTACACATAGTCTCACGGTCCGTTACGGTGCGGGTGTATTGGACAACCCTCCGGAGCGAGCGTACAAAAGTATCATGGGAGACATTTTGTTGGCATATTTGACAAATTCAAATTTAGAGGAAACGACGTGTCATGAATCTTTTGAACAGTTATAAGCTTTTCCTTTAGCTAAATGGCTCTCAAGTGATAAATAAAGCTATATAAAAAAACTTGAATTAAAATTAAAAAGTTGCCCTGATGCGATTTACAGTAAAATATCAACTGATGTTCAGTGAATACAACCCTCTTTATGTGGAGCCGAAATTATTTTGTGGGATAACCGAAAAAACTTTGTCTACAGCTGAAATATTTGCGGTCGTTTTAACATGGATAAAGGCCAAAAAAAAGTTCATTTAAAACCTTCAAATTTTTGGTCAGTTCATGAGTGGGACCAATTTAAAACAGTTTAGTTTATGGCACATTATTGACTTAGCGCGATAATGGGTTTTATGTTCAGGCGGGGCCTTATCTTATCGCATGGGGCACGCTGCAGAGGTTGTTAGTCAAGATAACGATAAGGGGTTAGACACCACACACAGAGAGGGGTATAAATTCGTCTGCTTAGCCTTTGCTTGTCTCTTTTTTCTGCCAGCGCCGATCGTGTTAGCTGTTTAGCTTTCAAAGCGCACAATACCTTCTTTCTTCGACCCTCCACCACCCCCCAGACTTCTCAAAATTTATTTTTGACTGTTTTGTTTACACGCAATGTTGTTTTGAACCGCTCGCTCTCATTACACCATTCAAAGTCATTTGAATAGTAATATATTATCCATGCAAGTCAGAAGTCCGTGAAAATGGGTTTGTCACCCCCATGGCTCTCTCTATTGGATTGGCGGTGCTATATTAGCCGCTCCCTGGCTTTGATAGCACATTTTTAGGTCTTTCGACGGTAAAACACCATGAAGACAGTTCAAATATCGCTCGTCTTAATCGCACCGAACACGGATCGCCCATTTGTTTCTCCAATAAATCCAGCATCCTGCATCTGCATCCAAGTAAGCCCGGAAGTAAGAGCTTAGCAGACTCAGCTTTCCAAAGACAACAGCGTTCTTTATTTTGTCCTGGCTCCTGCAAGTAACCCTTCAGGTTTGCGTTGCATTTTCATTCGTTTTTAGTTTAGGGGGTTTTTGTTTGCCGCATTCCATTTGCTGTCAGCTTTCAGTTTCACTGTGCGCCAGTGATATGTTTGGTTTTGCTTTTTCGAGTCAGGCTTATTTCCAGGCTTTCATACGTTATTTTTGTTTCTTTCGTTGCTTTGTATTTAAAATTCAACGAGTTCCTGGCACTACGGGTTTTTGTCAAGTTCCGGGCGCTAGTAGATCATTGTACATATCGGTTTTGCTGCTCGCTCTATAGTGTTTATAGTTTCCTCAAGAACTACGGGTTTCTGTTTTTGGTAGATTTCCGTCGTACACGTTATCTTATCTTTTTGTTACCTTTAGTTATCTTTTTTACGTTCGGTAGCCATGGTCCCTCTGCCAAGGTTTCCCTCGGTACCGGGTTTATAATACTCGCGGTTTTCGGTTAACCGCTTGGAATCAACCATTTCTGTCCCCTGCTAACTAACCTTCAGGAAGCTTCAGGAAGCTTACAGTCCAAGAGGAGAGGTGACGTGTCTATACGTCCTCATGTTTTGGCCCCTTACCGTCCGGGGAAAGTCCCCGTTTTTACAGCAGACATGCAGGCATTTAATGAAGCTATGAGCTCTGTTAGAGTGTCAGTGGAATGGCTTTTCGGTGATGTCTCAAACTATTTCAAGTTAATAGATTTTAAACAAAACTTGAAGTTAGTGTCAAGTGCTATTGGAAAGCTATACCAGATTAAAATGTCCTTTCTCCTTTCGTAGATTTCATTAATTTATTCCAACTCATGCATAAAGAAATGTTTACGCTTGTAGATCAGAAACATCAACACATAAAGACTTCTTTGCAATCTTTTCGCCGGAAACCAAATTTAACACGCAATTTCTCTCGTCTTCCAGTTGTTCCTAACTCGCCGCCATGATCCTAAACTGAAGACCAGCGAGCTTCCTAAGAGTCTTATCACGCACCTGAGTAAACTTTTCCTTCGATCCGATTCCTTCCTGCGTGGTCTTTGCAAATTAAAAATCTATGGTATTTTCCAGGATCCAAACCACTCGTGAATTCTTCATTGATAGAGACTGCGCAAAACTTGGTTAAGACCCTCTCAAAACGTGCCTACACACCTTACTCCAAAATGGCGGAAAATACATTATCCTTTTGTCTCCATGTTAATTGGCACTTATTGCCTCGTTTTAAGCCAAATATGCATTTGAATTCTACAGATGGGATCGAGGCAACAAGGGCCAACTAACAATCAGACAAAAGAGTAATGTATTTTGCGCCATTTTGGAACAAGGTGTATTTTCAATGGCTTTGTTGGCTTAACTGTTGCCGGAAAGTTTCGTTAATACAACTGTTCCTTTAATACATTAGTACGCCTAAAGACGTGAGAGAATTAAACATAATTACCCACTCATATAGTTCTTCCAAGGTGTTTGTTTGTTTTAGACCACACCTAACTTTTACAATCGGCTCTTAGATCGTCTTTTCTCGTCTGATCGACGTGAAATTTGCACCTGTCACTAGTTCTGGATTGAACTTTAGTGGGGTTTACATTTTGTAACAATCGATATTCCCATGACATGGGAAAAACCTCGAAAACAGTAAAATTGACACTTTGCACAATCCAGATTTCACTTTGAAAAGATAATAACGACATCTAAAATCGTGGTCTATGGCAAACAAAATGTCAAGAATAAATGCATTCCTCCGCCATTTTTACATTTCATTGCAATCTGCAATAATAGAAGTCAAAAACCACGAATATATTAGCACTTACTCATCAACCATGAATTTGTCACGAAATTTTCTGTCGGTTCATTCGTCCTTTTACACCTTAAATCTAAAAGTACTCCAGTAACTCAATGTTAATAACACAATGATAAGACAAAGGACTAAAATTGTTCACATCATCAAGCACGCGAGTTCCTCTCTTGAAAACATACATCGATTTCTGCAAAAGCGCTCTAAGTAAATATTACCACAAAATTATTATTAAAGAGTCGTAGTTTTGTGGAGTCTTAGAGTCGTAGTGTCGCCGAGGGATAGTCAAAGTCCACTTTTCTTCTACCAGTCTAAGAATTCAAAACATAGCTAGCATTTTCTGCCAACGCGAGTCTACAGGTACCAAGTCCGTTTGAACAATTCTACGATTTATGGCTCTATCACTATCTAAGAGATTCTAACGTAGAAGCGTACAGCTCTACGAAAACCTCTACGCATATTTCAACATCCAAAAATATCGCTTAAGAAAATGACTACATGAGGTGTTGTTCCGGCCTTAGAAATAAGGCCGTAATAATACTGACATGGCCGTGTTAAGCCTTTAAGCCCCAATAGTGATCAGCATCAAATTTCTCCTCATCATATCAGTGTCTCATAACACACACAGTTCATGAGAATTGAGGAAATGATCATCAAAGATGAATGGTCTTGATGTTTAAACAAGTTCTCCTACCTACTCCTCAACAAAATGTATAGAGAACAGTGAGGAGAATTTGTATAATGATGCTGGGGCTTAAAGGGTTAAAGTAAGACCGTCAGGCAGGGTTTCACTGTATTCACGCCACTTGCGTCTACCACAAGTCATACTGTCATACATTTTCCTGCTTGATTTCCTTAATTTCACTCAAAAGTTCATAGATACTGTAGGAACCGTCAAGCCGCTCGTTAGTGAAAAACTTGTCCGAGTTGTGTGTTCGTTTGTGCTGTGCTAAGGTCCCTGCTCGACTAAAACATTTGCCACAGTAGTCACATTCAAAAGGTTTCTCTCCACTGTGTGTTCTTTTATGTTGCTTTAAATTGCTTATTACACTAAAACATTTACCGCACTGGTCACATTCATAAGGCTTCTCGCCACTGTGTGTTCGTTTATGTCTCGTTAGATTTCCTGCTTCACTAAAACATTTGCCACACTGGTCACATTCAAAGGGCTTCGTTCCACTGTGCGTTCTTTTATGTCTCGTTAAACATCCTGCTTGATTAAAACATTTTCCACACTGGTCACATTCAAAGGGTTTCTCTCCACTGTGTATTCTTTTATGTATTGTAAGCTCCTGCTTTAGACTGAAACGTTTGGCACACTGGTCACATTCAAAAAGTTTCTCACCACTGTGAGTTGTCATATGTTGCTTCAGATTGCTTCCAAAAGTAAACCTTTTACTGCAGTGTTCACATTCAAAAGGCTTTTCACCACTGTGTGTTCTCTTATGTTGCTTTAGATTTCCTGCTTCACTGAAACGTTTACCACACTGATCACACTCGAAAGGTTTCTCACCACTGTGTTTTCTTCTATGTTGCTGTAGGTAGTACTTAACACTGAAACAACGACCACACTTGTCACACTCAAAAGGTTTATCTTCGCTATGAATTCTTTTATGTTGCTTCAGGATGCTTGCAGCAATAAAGAATTTACCACACTGGTCACATTCGAAGGGTTTCTCACCACTGTGTCTTCTTTTATGTTGCTGTAGGTAGTACTTACGACTGAAAGATCGACCACACTGGTCACATTCGAAAGGTTTCTCTCCTCTGTGTGTTCTTTCATGTTGCTGCAGGTAGTACTTACGACTGAAACAACGGCCACAATGATCGCATTCAAAAGGCTTGAAAGCATTTTGCACTTGGTTATCTTGATTCAGATGTTCGTTTTCCGTAACAACCTTGAATCTCTGTTCACTTTCAATATTTTTTCCTCCACTCTCTGTTCCTTGCAGTGTTTGTAGCTTTGTTGACTTCTCCCCTAGCTGTCTTGTACTGTGCTCCTCTTGATTAGTTGATTCACAGAAACTGCTGCAGTGATCCGTGTGATTTGCAGCCATGGTCATGCAAAGTTATAGCCTACCAGTTTCACCAAGATGCCTCTCAGCCTAGAAACAAAACAAAAAAAACAATTTTATTTATCACCTATAGGGCACTTCGACATTGCTGATCCTAGCAGTATGCAGAACGCGTGTCACAACGAACTTAGCAAAATCTGGCCTATGCTCGCCACGAGTCTCCCAGTAGCTCAGTGGTTAGAGCGTCCGACCGGTGTACGGAAAGTCATGGGTTCGATTCCCGTCGCGGACAGATTTTTTCTTTGTCCCACGCTCGCAACATGCTGAATATTCAATCTTTTCTTGTTGGAGGCAGCAGTTGATTATGATTATGATTACGTGTCCAGTCTAGGAAATCGAATGAACCCCATGGTTTCCCTGTGCCAGTGCTTAGATCCGGTTTCATAGGTATGAAGTGACTAGGAGCATTTTAACTCCCCTGAATGGGATGCTAGTCCATCACAGGGTACCCAGACATGAAGTATCTAGGAGTATTACTACCCCCCTCCCCCCCCCCACCTCCGGATGGGATGCTAGTCCATCACAGGATACCCAGCATAAAGCGCCTAAGAGCATTACTACTCCCCCTGGATGGGATGCTAGTCCATCACAGGCACCCAGCATAAAGTGACTAGGAGAATTTTTGCTCCGCTAGCATAAAGTGACTAGGAGTATCATTACTCCCCTGGATGGGATGCTAGCCCATCACAGGATACCCAGCATAAAGTGACTAGGAGCATTATGACTCACCTGGATGGGATGCTAGTCTATCATAGGATACCCAGCATAAAGTGACTATGGACATTTTTACCCCCCTGGATGGGATGCTAGTCTATCACAGGATACCCCGCATAAAGTTTACTGCCCTGGGTGAGATGCTAGTCTATCACAGGATACCCAGCATAAAGTGACTACGGACATTTTTACCCCCCTGGATGGGATGCTAGTCTATCACAGGATACCCTGCATAAAGTTTACTGCCCTGGGTGAGATGCTAGTCTATCACAGGATATCCAGCATAAAGTGTCTAGGATATTACTCCCTTTCCACCAAATACTGACTAAAAGCAGTGCTGATTCAATGGTAGGGAAACTGAGTTTATATTTTATCCAATATTTCAAAAGGCACAGCCGTTCTTCTTCAGGGTCTTAAAGAGAATGACTCTGAGGGCAAAAACATTACAATTTAAGCAAGGGTACACAATAATATGACACTAGAAAAACAACATAAAACAGCTTATATTACAACGTTAAACGACGTTAAAAAACTGGCGTAAAAATTAAAAACGTTATGATTTAAAATTGGAAAAATATATTACATAAGCAGGTTATGTGATACTATAATAACATAACAGTGACAGGGTTAACATACAGCATTAAACTGTAAAAATGTTACAATACGAAATTAGAAAGTGGAAAAATACCAAACAAATAACTCTTAGTTGAAATTGTAACGTTTTTGCCCTCAGAGACATTCTCTGTGAGACCTTGAAGAAGAAAGGCTGTGCCTTTTGAAATATTGGTTAAAATTTACACTCAGTTTCCCTACTGCTAAATCAGCATTGCTCTTTTGATCATATTTGGTTCTTTATTTTTTGCTGATTAGATCCTTTGCTACAGGATCCGGTACTTTTATTTTGTTACGGTGGTCTATGCAAAATTGTTCCCTTTCCATCACAGGATAACCAGCACTGAACTGAACTGATAACTTCATTTATACATGGTAAAGTTCATTAGTAAAAAATTTCTGTAATTACAACAAATAAATATATACATATATTAACAAAAGGAAGAAAAATTGCTTTACATGAATGTCGTGTTTGAGAAATTATTGAAAAGGGGTACAGGAATTAAGTTTATAAAGGAAATCGTTAAGTGATTCTGCTTGCTGTAAATCATAGGGTAAGCTGTTCCAAAGTACTGCACCACTATAACTAAAACTGTTTTTCAGAAGGCTGGTGCAGGGCAATGGAACAGCAAGTTTAATTTGTTCACAGAGTCTCTCAGAGAGTAATTTGTTATGTCATTATGGTTTGTAAACTGATCACTTAGATACCCAGGAGTAAGACCATGTAAAGATATAAATACCATTATGGCTTTCTGCATCGGTCTTTGGGTGCTTAGTTTTCGCCAGCCAAGTTTAACAAATAAATCATCGACATTAGAGTTAAAGCTAGAAAAAGTCATAATGCGGGCAGCTTGGTTTTGCAGTTTCTGTAATTGACCTGATATAAAGCATGAAGCATAAAGTGACTACGAGTGTTATTACTCCCTTGGATGGAATGCTAGTCCATCTCAGGATACCCAGCATAAAGCTAAGTAAATAGGAGCATTATTACTCCCCTGGATGGGATGCTAGTCCATCACAGGATACCCAGCATTAAGTGACTAGGAGCATTATTACTCCCCTGGATGGGATGCAAGTCCATCACAGGATACCCAGCATAAAGTGGATAGGAGCATTATTACTCCCCTGGATGGGATGCTAGTCCATCACAGGATACCCAGCACAAAGTAAATAGGAGCATTATTACTCCCCTGGATGGGATGTGTGTCCATCACAGGATACCCAGCACAAAGTAAATAGGAGCATTATTACTCCCCTGGATGGGATGCTAGTCCATCACAGGATACCCAGCATAAAGTGAATAGGAGCATTATAATTACTCCAATGTATGGGTTGCTACACCATCACAGGGTTACCCCCTAGCACTATGTTAAGATTGCCTTGCAGTTTGCTGCTACCCATATATACATCTGATATATTGACCACTGGTTGCAGGAGATGCAAGCGTAAGAATTGTTGTAATTTGTAATGAGTACTTGTTCAAAACAGACTTGTTTCACTTGCAGCATCTCAAGCTGTTTTCTACCTGAGACTGCTACAAAGCTACTCCAATAACATTACATGTAAGGAACAAGAAGCACAATTTTCAGGTACTAATGACTGGACCCAATAAGACTTTTACTTTTTTGCTCATATTTTTAAATAAATTTATTTTAACACCTATAATAAGCAAAGGGAACCAATCCTCAAGTTTACAGACAGTTAGTTCCCATGCCCTAACATGCACTTTGTATGCCTGGCAACTTTTCCTAAGTCAAATGTGAGATTTTGTATCCATAATACCCGAATAATTTTTCGAAAAATTTCCGACAACGTCCAAACATTACCAAAGATGTCCTGATGACTTCCGAACATTGCTGACGATCCCCAAAGATGTTCCGATGATTTCCGAAGGTTGCCGAATGTCGCGATGCGAAGCTCGAAATCTCAGCATGATCTTGTTTGCTTGTTATTTAAGACTCAAACACGACATCTAGCACCGCTCACTAGACTATTTTGGGTGGAAATTGAATTAAATTTTTCACGTTAATGGTCGATGAACAAGTAGTCTGGAATTGTGAGTCAGGCATGAGGAATTGTCCTTGATGCGTGAGATCAGTGTCTTTGATCCACAAGCGTGAGACTCACGCATAATGCATGAGAGTTGGTAGGTATAACTTTGCACGTGCCCACAAGATAGTGAGAGAGCCTAGGAACTAATCTCCATCAGTCACTTCATGGACAAATAAACACTTAAATGAGCAAGAACAAAACTCATTTTACATCTGGTAATTTGCAATCTGAAAGCTGAATTTTATTTTTTTTCTCTGGAATCAAACGGCGAGTTTTTGTTTGAAAGCAAACACAAGAAATAAGCCAAGCATTAGTTTACTGTGGATCAATTACTTTTTTAATTACTGACTCTCAATCAGCTGCACTACAAATGTTGGGTTTTGCTTAACTGTTCCCACTGGAATAACTTTAACTTTAACAGTGAAAGTGAATGCATTGCCATCCTGATATTAAAAACAGGTCTTTTAAACTTGGGTGGTGTACAAAAACACATTGGGGTGGGGTTTGGGTGGGGAATATAGAATTGTTGAAATCTTATTTTAATTGGAGTCCTCAGGCTTCTTGGTCAGTGAGTGGTCACTCCAAGAGACTCTGGGGTAATGGAATTGTTACCGCAGGAACTCCTGTGGTTAACAGTTCTTAGTTTTGTTACAGTGAACTGCCCAGAACAGCATTACCCCAAAGTCTCTCCCGGTGACCACCCATCCAACATGAAGGCCTGAGGACTCTGGATATGAGATTGCATCAGTTATATGCTTGTTGTCTTACTTAGTTGGCAGTTATTTTGATGCTGCACAAAATACCAGTCATGTTAAAAGGCAGACTCCAGACTGTGCAGACCATGCAGACGGTGCAGACTGGTAACTTTTAAACCTTGACTTGTTGCACTTTTTACTTTTACTTTTTTATAGTCAAAAATTCTCAAAGAATTTTGACAGAAAGACAATTCACACCTCCTGGGAGTATTTCATGTCTGTTTTTCAGGTGAATCAAAATAGCATAAATTTTGGTTTGCAGTTTATAGTGAGCATACCATGAACTTACTATGTCATGGACCCTTAAACCATCTGTGGTCTGAATCAGCAGTCAGAAATTCATCAAGAATTCCAATGAAAAGTCTCATTTAAACCACTTGTGAGTATTCAATATTTGTGGGGAATTTGGTGTGCACAAACGATTCAAAAAGTGACTTTGAATTATTAGAGCTTGAGCACATCATCTCTACGTTATTTTGTCTTTCTTACAACCACACTTGTTTCCTTAAAGGGGCTAGGTCAATTCTGTGCTACAATCATTACTTAGTGCCTTTACTCATACACAAAATGCTTCTGTAAAACTATGAGGAAGATATCAAATGAATTTTATTAAGGAGAGCTAACCATAGTAATTTTTTTGGTGATTTTTGAAGACATCACTCAAACCTTTCCATCCTTGCCATCGGTGGCGACAGACGGCAGGAAACCGTTAACATAGTCTTTAATAACAACACTAGACCATTACTTTAGGAAATTAAATGATGCGAAGAGACTCTTTAGCTTTTAAAAAGATACTAAAATAGCGTGACATAGACCTTTTAATATCAACATACATATTCTTCTCACTTGCGTCCATTGTATTTGTTATGGTACAGTAAGGACTGTTTTATCTTTAGTGATCACTTTCAAGTCATTTCCTTTATTCTCATGGCCTTTATATTAATCATGTATTTTTTTTGCTAGAAGAAGTTAGATGGCAATCACTCCTGTGGCTTAAAGAATGAAGTGTATTCTTATTGTTGTGTGGAGGTGGTAAGTGATTTGAAACTATCACGGTTTTTGTTAGCATATTTTGCAACAGGATGCACTGTCACGCCACCATGCTGACGATTGTCATGAATGCTGTGTAGTCATCACCCAAAAGCATGATAGTCTTGAATCACCTGCCACCTTCATACAAAGTTGTAAACAAAGATAGGAGACTCCTAAGATTAGAGTTGATTACACTTCAAACCAGGCCTAATGGTCATTGTCAGCACATGGTATGCTCACTGGGCTCGCAAAATTATGCAACTCTTTGAAGCGCTTGGTACAGTTTCAGGCAAATATTGAATACTCCCAGGAGGTTTCAATGAGACTTGATCTCAGTTCATCTGATTATCCAAAATTTCCGCCATCTACTGATGTACTGCCACTCTTGCAGAAGTAAAAACAGATTATTTACGGTGTACAACTGCATTCAAAGAGCAATCACATTGCAAGAAATTTCTAAGGAAATCCTGACACACATCTTGATGGCTATAGCTACCTTTAGAGTGGTGATTGGCAGGGTTTTCAGTAATATTTTAAAGTACTGGATTCATAGGTAATTGTAATTTTGGGCTATATGTTTGCACATGCTATTGCATTTGTTAAATAGTTAAAATGACCCAAGACATTACTGTATAAATCCATAAATACTAAGAATCAGCTTAAAGGGCCAGTCTCATGGTGATTTTCCTATCTTCTTTGTCACAATTTTCATTAGTTTATATCAAAGTACCTTGCTCACACATGAATTGCTTTTACACCACCAAGGGGAGAATATTTAATGAATTTCCAAAACAAAAACAAGCCAAAATTAGTTTTTAGAGGTTTTATCTGATACACAAGGGCAGAAGCCTGAAAAATTCTGCCAGAAGTTTTCATGCTGAATGCCATTTCCATCCTGGCCATCTCTATCCAGACATATTTATCATAGTTTCCATGTACTGGAATACCCATTTTAATACAACTGGACCATTATTTTTAGGCTTCCATAGATAAACATAGGCCCGCAATGCATGCAGAACCGACGAATTGTTGGTTCGTCTCGAAAAGAAAGCAAGCGAGGCGTGCGTGACTGCAGGTTCAATAACATTCAAACTTCTGTAACAGCAAGTTGCAGTAAAAGTGCGTAACTGTAACTAACGCTGAAATTTGACCAACTGAAAAAGCGAACAATACCCTGGAAAGGAGGTCAACTGAATTATTCACCCTCTCCTCACCAAACATAGCCCCACAGACTACGCCCATGACCTCATGCATTCTTCACACAAGATCATTTTTCGCTGTCCTTTGGTCGGCCTTCCTCAAAACCCTGAACAAAAAAGCCATCACAATTCTCAAAACAGACGCATTTCAAAAAACGGGTGATAAATTTCCCAATATAAAAGTAACCACATCTTTACGATTGATCAGCATGGGCACTGTAACAGCCCAAAAGAATTGAACTTTTTCCCAAGCCTGGGAACCACCCTTTGTGCACAGTTTCCTTTAATCATGCCATGGGCTCCTTAAGCCAAATTGTGAATGCAAATACGAAATAAATCATTGCTACATACAGGATACAAGAAAGTACATTATAGGCATTTACCAGTCGTTTTGACCCACTCCACCCTCGATAAATGTTTTTACTTGGCTCAAAATTGTGACTCACAGTATTTTGCCCTTTGCGTTACCGAATGACGTAATGTTTAAAATCTGATGACTCAGCTCATCTGTCTTATCGCTGTGTATATTTAATTGTGTTGAATGAAACTAAAAAATTAAATGTCGATACAAATTTATCCACAACTGAACATGCTTTTACCGAGAGTTGTGAGGGATATATTTATATACTGTTGTGAAAAGGGCACTATAAAAACATGATTATCGTTAAAGATAAACACATCGTCAGAATCTCGACGTGCTAACCGGCGTGACGAAAATTGTGACAGTATTTTGTCTTTTGCGTTACCGAATGACATAATGTTTAAAATCTGATGACTCAACTCATCTGTCTTATCACTTTGAATAATTTGTTGAATTAAAATTAAAATTTTAAAGATAAATTTTGTCCACAACTGAACATGCCGTTACCGAGAGTTGTGAGCTATGTATTTATATACTGTTGTGAATCTGGCACTATAAAAACAGATTATCGATTAAGACAAACACACCGTCAGAATCAGGAGAAATTAGTAAAAAGGCAAAGTTGTCGGTTTATCTCAAACACGTTACAGCATGTCTTATGACGTAATCGTTAAATCCGGTTTGCTCTTCCGGAGTCAGCAAGTCAGTGGCTCGAACTCTAAAATCGAACAAATCGGTTTAACATCAAAACTAAAGACTAACTGGTATATCCTTCTGTGCTGCTTATACTATCCAAGAAGATCCAGCCCCGTGTAGTAATTCATTTCCCACCTGTGAATAATCTTTCTTAACGTTGGCAGCTAGATACTTTCCAAGTATTAAACATAACCACGACAACATACACCAGAATTTTCCTCTCATAACATTTACTGTGAAAGATTCTATCCTTACGATGTCTCAGCAACACTTTGGTCCCACCAGCATCAACAGTGCCATTGGACTTCACCTCCTGTTATTATCAGTCCTCCTTGCTTTCTTTCACTAGTATTGCACAGATATTTCAGTCCGGCCAAAGCCAACACTGCTCGATGGACGTGTGCTTCTATACCTACGATACTTTTTATGTGGACCCTTGTCCTATCGTGCGTGTGTGTGTGTACTAATCGATGTCTGTGTACAACTTCTTCTCTATATGTTCAGCGGTCAGCACAAAATTATACTACAACACAGTCGAAGCAAATCTTCCACCAAGCCTCCATCACCTTTCTTGACTTGCCAATTCAAAATGGCGACTCGTCCGCTCTTGTTCTCACGTCATCCCATCCCACGGGCCATAGCGAAATACACACCTTGTGAGCCTTACACGACGTATTTTGACTGACCAAACCAGTCGACCCTCTTGTCACGACTGCTCTAACTCGACTTCGTCAGTTAAAAATGTGTCTTTTGGCTTTTCAAAATGATACATAAAATTGATGAGACTGCCCCTTTAAGTTGATGGACATGTTAGATACTTGAAATTGAATTTTTGGAAAGGCAAATGTTCAAAAACCTTCAGTGCAGTTGTGACAAAATTAAAACCACAGAGAATTTGTAATGCACAGCTGTACATTGCAGTGACATTGTAGCTTCAGTTTGCTCCATCCTTAAACACCAGAAACTTACTACCCAAACTTCGGCCAGTTTGAGTGGATATTCACTTCATAAGATCCATCTCATTTTCGACTACAAACACATACTAAAGTATGCGTGGGGCTGAACTGATTCACAAGGCCAAGCCACTGGAGTTCCATGGTGTAAACAGAGATTTTTACCGATCACTTATTCCACATTTTAAGCTCTCATTAATAACGTTCGAATGTCAGGGTTATATTAGTTACATTTTTGCGTTGCAATTAATATACAGTCGTCTTACCTTTAGTGAAGAAAACCAAAACAGTCGATAAACGAAATAAACTGAGTTACGAAACAAGAACAGCCGACAGCTAATGTAGCAGCCATATTGAATACACTAGCGCCCAGTCTACTCGCAGTATTTCTGTCACACAACGCATCAACTACTCGAGTCAAGACTTGACTGTAGGAGGCCCTATGCGGAGGAGAGAGCGTCAACTACCTCTATGATTTATTTTAGCGTCGGAGGTGCTAATTTACTTTTGGAAGCTCAAAGGAGGGCGCTTATTCCCGTGGCGCATACCCTTGGGAAGAAAGGGGGCTGCTCCCCGAAAATTTAGGTAGGGTTTAATGCGCCTCCCCCTTACTCTAGCTATTTCAGCCCAAAATATGTGAATTTCCCTACCCTATTTCAGACGGACCCAACATTCAAAACCCTAAAACTGTTTTGGTTTGCGTACACATTTGAGAGGGGCTTTAAATTTCTGATTTAATCAACTCACACTTCTCAAGAGGACATAAAATAATAACAAAAGTAGCTTCGTCCAAAAAACATACCCAATTAGGAGCGGATTACCATGGGCTCCTGACCCAATTCAGATCGGATTGCACAAACCTGACCTTATTTCAGACCAAAACGCCTCGAAAACTGTAGAAAGAAAGAAAGAAAAAGAGAAAGAAAGAGAAAAAGAGAGAAAGAAAGAAAGAAAGAAAGAAAGGATGAATGAATGAAAGAAAGAAGAAAAGAAAGAAAGAAAGAAAGAAAGAAAGAAAGAAAGAAAGAAAGAAAGAAAGAAAGAAAGAAAGAAAGAAAGAAAGAAAGAAAGAAAGAAAGATGAACAACCGTAAAATATACATAAAAGGTTCTTGAGAAAAATGGCAGAAATAAGAAAAAGCAAAAATGAAAAATACAAAAAGAAAAAGCAAAGCAGGGGGAAAAAGAGTGACAGTTTGACCCAGTTTTAATTATCGTTATATGCATGAATACATGCTTCTGTTATATCACATATTTCCACTCCAATGCCTCACGTTCTGGGAAATTCAGCAAAGTTCGTAATACCGAGACTCACAAAAAAAAAACAAAAAAAGAGAATTAAGAATAAAACCAATCCACCCTGATGGCTCAGCGTTTCCTTCCGTGTGTGCTATTACGGCGGGAATATTTATTTACGACAAGCTTTTACGACGAAATTAAGATCCAGTTTTTCATAAGGCATAATTTTCACACTATCTTTAATTACTTACTTATATGCGATTTTCGATTTTTGACTGGAAGTCAGAAGAATAATTCTTAGGAAATCACTCTTGGTTGACCATTGTTAGTCTTGGAAGATTTACGGTGTTCTTTGCATTGAAGTCTCTAGAAGCGATCCATTTGCGCTTACAATAACATCATAATGACATCTGCATTGTGTTTTTTTCAACCATTTCCAGGCTCTGCACCAATAGTAAAATAAGTTCTGTAAATTAAAGTGAATTGCACAAATGGAACCAGAGGCGGCGGAGCGTTTTGAAACGTGGGGGGCTCATCGTACACCAAGCCAAGCGCATACCCCTACTCAAATTTCCCAAAATTTCCTTTGCGTATCTATAGTTCGTTGGCACAAATGAACCTCTTTGCAATCTTAACAGTGTCCAGTGTGTCAGTAATTGATTTTTGACAATGCATAATAAGGCAGTTGTCCAGATGATCCTGCTTCATGGTGCTTCCTAGGTAGTTCTTGAGTTGTCGGAGGACACAAAATGTACGATCAGAAGTCGCTGATTCCGCATACAACTCGCTTCTGTCTAGTTTAGTAGAAAAATCCAGCAGTTGATTGGCTTCTTGAACACAGGCCGGAATTGTTGAAAGAAAGTCCTACAACATATTATTTCGCCAGGCGCGATTCTGATGAAACGATCTGTGAAAAGATCATGAAACTGAATATTTTGCCAAACCAATTTTATGCTGCGCTAGCAATATTTCAGTTTTGGGGGGAGGGGGGGGGGGGGGCTACAGCCCCTCTGCCCCCCATTGCTCCGCCGCCCCTGGGAACACAAAAATCTCGAACGGAATTTCCGACTCGGGAGGTTTTGCTTACCATTTGCCTAACTTGTGGTGGTTTCCCCAGGTAAATGGTATACAATCACTTTCTGCCTTTTAAGTTTCGCGATGTCTGTGCTTTAATATCAGTCCTTGAAGATAGGCCATATCCCACGTCCCCAGACACACGTGTGGACCGAGTTGTCCACGTCGGTGTGGTGACCTCAGCGTGATTTCCTGATCTTTTTACTCTGAGCAATCGGGAAAGTACAAATTTACTAATACTAATACTAATTTACTATTTCTAGATCGCTTCATACTAAGCCTCTCAAGCGCTTAAATTTCTGCAAGAACATGGGGAAACCAGGCTCAAACAGGGCACTTCACTCGCTTGGGAGAAAAAGCCATTACCTTCTGTATAGGCCCCCGACATCTAACCACGATAGATTGCAGCAATGACAGCAACAACATGACTTTGTTTCAAACAGCAGTTTATTCTTAAAGCTTGTAATAAAAAAATAAAAATTAAATTAAAACTGATATTTTGGGTTGCTTGAAACGATTTGTCTACACGTCTACTGTTAACGAAGTAATATAAGTAACATAAAGTACTTCAACGGAACGGAACGTCTTTCTAATTTTACACTTTAGTTCAGTTTACGGTTGAGTGTTCGCAAGACAGTCCAGAAAGTACCTATTAAAATTAAGCTCAAACAAGGGGGAATGAATTGGCTCAAATAAAAATTTCTGAGGTAACTTCCACCCAATTGCGGTTCGCAACTCGTTAACGAAAATAAATCAAACTAAAACAACACTTTCCAAACTCATTCAGGTTTGGTTAAGTTGTCGGCTTATAAGACTACAATGCAGAACGAAAGATTCAGTTAAAATAGCTTAATAATTATGTATTGCAAATATATGAGATTTGCCGAAAGCGAAATGCGAGTAACCAAAACGAATTATTGATGAGCTATGCGAATCTGAAAGCCAAAACAAAAGAATCTTTCTAAAAAGACGATACTTACTAGCCATAGACTATGTATTACGGCTAAATACATATAAATATGAAAAAAAGAGCAAAATAGCGAATAAGACTATGCGATTGGCTAAAGACTTCATTTATTCTCACATGGCGTATTGAAGCACTTTGCTGTTAAATCTTATGAAGATTACATCACAACGGCCGTTATCTTAATGTAAGTCAACTTTACTGCCCATTTACACTGGTGCGTTTCCAGCTCCACACGACCAAACACTGACGCACTTTGGTTCAATTGGGATAAATTTGTCGAAATGTCAAAAGGTTGAAGTAAAACGGAATGTGGAGCCCTCGCAATGAGAACTCCTCGCGTGTACTACAATAGTAGTTTCCTTGGAAGTATTGATTTAACCAGTTTGCCAATCTCGCTAAAGTAAAATGTGTATGTCAAAAACATGTTTAACTCTCTGTCCCCAGTATTTCACTTGGAAAAACTGTAACATTTTTCAGTCAGAATGCAAGTTGTCTTTCATCCTGTTTTCTATGGGAATGTTTCCAGAAAGTGAAAAAAGCTTACTTTTCTCAAAAGTACTCGTAATCAAACCAAATCAAAGGATATTTAGCCTGAGAAAACAGTCGACGTCTTGCGAGGTCGCCACATGAGCCCTCGCAAAACGACGTCTGAGTAACGAGCGCAGAAATTCCATACTGATGACGTGCACTACCCAGATCTAGGTAGTGCTTCTGATTGGTTGAGACGAAATTCCCTCGCGTTTCAACCAATCAGAAGCACTACCAAGATCTGGGTAGTGCACGTCATCAGTATGGAATTTTTGCACTCGTTACTCAGACGTCGTTTTGCGAGGTTCAAGTGGCGACCTCGCGAAACGTCGGCTGTTTTCTCAGCTGGCTAAAGGATACTAAGAGTTTCAACTTTGTACTTCAACTGAGTAGGAACCGGTTCAGACGCCACATGAGACGCCAACTAAATAAGAATATTAATCGGTCCAGATGCACGTTGAGATTGCGCCCGAACTTGTTAGTTGGGGTGTAATCTCAACGAGCGGAAGAACTTTATTTGTAATAAAATTTGGAGCAAGAATGAATTAGGTTCGGCGCACGATAGGTAAGGCGTTTAAATGAGACTTTTAACAGGCACGAAACAGACAAACTGGCTATAGTTACGATAAAAAGACGCCATGCCACATATAAAAAAAGGTTTGAGTAAATTACAGGTAAAGAAACAAAGTTTGTTACTTTCAGTTTCCTCAGGCGTTTTAACCCTTGAAACCCTAACAGTGATGAAAATGAAATTTCTCTTTACATTATCACTACTTGTTCCAACATTCAAGTGACGAGAATAAAGAAAATGGAGGGTCACCAACAATGAGTATAAAATTTCTTGATATTTAGACAAATTCTCCTCCACTAGTTCCAAATGAAATGTATGGAGAACAGTTAGGAGAATACGTATTTTTATATCAAGGCATACGGGGTTAATAAAGAAAAATACCGGTT
This sequence comes from Siderastrea siderea, assembly GCA_964030785.1. Taxonomy (NCBI): domain Eukaryota; kingdom Metazoa; phylum Cnidaria; class Anthozoa; order Scleractinia; family Rhizangiidae; genus Siderastrea; species Siderastrea siderea. The sequence goes on from OZ034967.1 coordinate 23,514,522, forward strand.
GACTTTAGCGTGACATTGCAATTCCCCGTATAAATATTTTTGTCATTTTAAGACTACATGAGATTTTGTTCTTCACAAGTCTTTGTCCCTTGTGCACTATTTTGACGCTTTTTGTTAAAACATCTGCCACAAGTCATTCTGTCATACGATTTCCTCCTTGATTTCCTTAATGTTGCGTAGAAATTCAGCGATACTATACTGTTTCTCTCCACTGTGCTTTCGTTTGTGTTTCTTCAGGCTACCTGCTTTACTAAAACATTTGCAACATTGGTCACATTCAAAAAGTTTCTCTCCACTGCGTGTTCGTTTGTGTCTTATTAGACTTTCTTTCTTACAAAAGCATTTACCACACAAGTCACATTCAAAAGGTTTCTCTCCACTGTGTGTTCGTTTGTGTGTTATTAGACTTCCTTTCCTACCAAAGCATTTACCACACTGGTCACATTCAAAACGTTTCTCTCCACTGTGTGTTGTTTTATGTCTCGTTAGATTTCCTGCTTCACTGAAACATTTACCACACTGGTCACATTCAAATGGTTTTGCTCCACTGTGCGTTCTTTTATGATTGTCTAGATTTCCTGCTCGACCAAAACATTTCCCGCATTGGTCACATTCAAAAGGCTTCTCTCCACTGTGTGTTCTCTGATGTTGTCTTAGATTTGCTGCTTGACTGAAACATTTTCCGCATTGCTCGCACTCAAAAGGTTTTTCGCCACTGTGGGTCCTTTTATGTTGCTTTAGATGGCGTGCTTCACCGAAACGCTTTTCACACTGATCACATTCAAACGCTTTCTCCTTCTTTCCACTGCGTACGTGTGTTCTTTTATGTTTCTTTAGATTTCCTGCTAGACGAAAACATTTCCCGCACTGATCACATTCAAAAGGCTTCTCATCACTGTGTGTTCGTTTGTGATTCGAAAGAGTTCCTGCTTGACTGAAATATTTCCCGCATTGGTCACATTTAAAAGGCTTCTCACCAGTGTGTGTTCTTTTATGATTTGAGAGAGTTCCTGCTTGACTAAAACATTTGCCGCACTGGTCACATTTGAAGGATTTCTCTCCACTGCGTTTTGTGTGTGTCTTAAGACAGTACTTGCGGCTAAAACAATGACCATACTGATCGCATTCAAGAGGACTGAATCCGTTTTGCACTTTGTTAATTAGACTTGGATCTTGTTCTTCACTTATACCTTTTAATCTCTGTTGGCGTTCAACTTTTCTCTTTCTGCTCTTTGGTCTTTTCATTTTTTGCAGGTTTCTTGAGCCCTTCGGTGACTTGTACAGTGTTCTTCTTGATCACTAGTTTCACACAAACTGCTGCAGTGATCTGTGTGATTTGCAGCTATGGTCATGCAAAGTTACAGCCCACCAGTTTTCAGGAAGATGCCTTAGCCTTGAAAGAAAAAAGAAATAAAATTAACCTTGTATTCTACAGATGCCTTGTGTCAAGTCTAACAGATCGAATGAGCCAGATGGTTTCCTGTGCTCGTGCTTAGATTTGGTTTCTGTGGTATGAAAGCACTAGGAGCATTAATATATACGTCCATCGCAGGGTTACCCATTATCAGACAGCCAACGCTTCCGGTTCTCAAGTTGTCACCAAGGAGACGAAAGCCTTTTAGTCCTTTGCGTTCCACGTAACCGAAAGCATGGATGTCTGGCAAACGAGCTCGGGATTAAATATTGTTTTGACGGAGAACTGCTGTGAAATGATTTGACCATAGTGAACGAATTTTCTGCTGACGACAAATGTCCTTGAATATTTGCTGACAATGTCTTTCAGTCAGTGGAACAGCTGGCGCCCAACCCCGCTACAGTAAATCAGTCACTTGGTTATAGACAGCCCAAAAGCTCTAAAACTTCTCTAAAACAAAGGGTCTGAAACCAAATTTTCCAGAAATCTTTGATAACCTATCTACAAGAGCAAATTCACATGACAAATTTTCTATGACAAATGAAACTGGTTAATTAGCAAAGGCAGTGATACGTGTATAATATGCCCCCTATGCAACTCCAAAAGTTACCCATTATTCCACATGCTGTTTACCTGTATCAGTTTCTAGACGTTTTGAAGCCTCTCTCCACGCTTGTGGCGCAAAGCAAAGCCATTTCAAAAACATACGAATCTCTCTGAAAGCGCGATTCTGGCACAAAAAAATCAAACAACTGGCCAGTGCTCAACTACACCCTAATCATTGTCAAATATCACATTTTCAGCTTAAGCGTTTGCAATGGCAACTTAATAATAACAAGAAGTTGTAATGTTAACTGTGAAAATGTAAACTGTAATCTGTACTGTGGCTGATTGTCAATGAAGTTTTTGTTATCATAAAAAACAGTTTAGATTTAAGATGCTATGCTTTCAAATACATGTTTATTCAGTAGCAGATTATTACCAAGGTAGAACAGTCAGAGACACAGCCCTAGGGCTCAAACTCACTTGGACCCCACAATACAGGGCACGGCCGAGGTGATGTCCCAGGGACCAAAATGCACAGGTCCTCACAGTACAAGGGACAACTGAGACACAAGACCTTGGACCTAGTCTCACAAGATCCTCACAGCCACAGGGAGCGAACTCACAAGGTTCCCACAGTACAATGGACAAATCAGAGACAAATGACCCAGGGATCAAACTCACAAATTCCCCACAGTACAAGAGACAACTGGCACACATGCAAGAAACAAACTATAATTACACAATAATCAACAACTCCAGCTGGAATACACATCTAACTATTAGACATGACAATAATAAAGCACTACAAATTATTACTGTTATTAGTATGTTTACAATAACCTGAGTACATCAGGGTATTTGGGCAGACAGGGAGGGAGGCAAAGGAAAAATAGGAGACTGAACTCTGCTTAAAACAAAGATGTTTGAATTAGCCCCTTTTGAAACTGAGAGTTCGTGAATGAATATTTAGAAATTCAAGGTGGCCCTTCAAGATAATGTTCTCTTAGTTGCAAGTTTTCATTTACGGTGGTATGACATATGTCTTTTGTGTTTGTCCAATCAGAAGCAACTTCCAGAATTTGGATAATTGCCACGAACCAATGAATGCTTTTGTGTCAGGCCCTCTTCTCTTGTTTCCCCTTCCCCCTCCCCACCCCACCCCCAAGGAAAGGCCTGATACTCAGGCTATGCACCCAAAGGAACTGCTACTTTGGCCTAGCACAACAAAAATACTGTGTAATTTTTTAAGCTTGAAATGACATTTACTGAGATTTGACATACAAAAACTTAGCACACTTCAAAACAAGTTGAAGTAAGAGCTGGGTACATACAGTGCAGTGTATTGTATCAACATCTAGTAGAAATTTATGCCAGAGGTTACAAAAGTCACTCTTAACAAGTATTAACAAGTAGACTTTAAAAGAACACTAAAATGCTAATGCATCACTCTAATTGGCTAAGCTACACATACTCTAGGGCATCAGTAGATGAGTAGCAATCAGTCGTTTGACTGGGACAATGTAGACTTTTAAATGACCTAATCCGAGATAATGATTTTTTCTTTAGGAATTTGGCTACTAATACATAGGTACTTTAGCACAGTTTAAACTCTGTGGGAAAAACATATCTTAGCAAGGGCTATCAGAATCCAAAACATAAGTTGGGGGTAACCACACTTTTTTCAGGGATAACTGAGCTTAAGAAATTTGAAAAGAAAATGCAATACATTCCGCTTTGTATTTAGAAAAAATTGTGGCTCCCCACATTTTTTAAGATGGCCCATTGAATGGTGCCGTATTAGAGGAAATATATGAATTTATTATTCCTTTCATCGTCATAGGTTTTACAAGATCACTGGATGATTGATTGGTAGGCTACATATCAGTCAGGGATGGAAGAGGGAGATATTTTGACTATGGTATCCTTGGGGACAAGGGATGGTTTATGCAATTGATGATTGATTGGTATGTTAATTAATGATGAAATGAAAGGAATTTTGTGTCAATAGGCTGTTCAAGGTCATTAGAGACAAATACAAATATTTGGAGTGATTTAAAGTGGTATGACTAGACACTTCTGGTTTGGTTATGAAAAGTCTGGCTTTATGAACTCAGACTAATTATTTTAATCCATGCATCTATCTATCTGAAATCAAGTTCATACATGAAAAGAGAGGAAACAACAAATCTTAAGTGCTGAAAACAAGCTTACACTTTAACCGAGGTAGTTGGGGATCACTTAAAATTCCATAAGACTCTAGACTGGCGGAAGTGATACAGGTAATGCAATTTTACAAAATGCATGGCATTTTTAATACTGAAAAATTAATATGAGGGCTGTAGGAGAATTCAGAGGTTTAATTCTAGTGGCTCACAAATGGACTCCAACTTGTAGGGGCCTTTTTTGATAAATCAAAGGCTTTCTTGTTTTAGTTTCCAGTAGGTCTTGCTAAGATCACAGGGGGACAACACAATCTGTTTGTGAACTAAAACCGTTTGTAATTTTACAGTAAATGTTGGGAATTAATGTAAGTTTCATACCATAGCAGTGCATAACCATTGACTGTGCCTCTCCTTTTCTTCCGAGGCACAGTTAACAGCAAACTCAAAATCCCTCAAACTCGCTTTAAACATCACCTCTGAGGCAAAAGCCCAACAACGCACTGCAGATAAGGTAATATAACATTTAAAAATTTGGTAAAAAAGAATTAAGAAGTTGACACTGGCTAAAAATATGGTTATGGACGTTTCGGCCACTACTGTTGCCTTCCTCAGCAAAGATAAAAATGACAATCAATCCATACAGTACATATACCGGTATTTAGCGATATGTCACTATCGTATGAAACTTACGGTAAATCCCATACATTTACGACATACAACTGCAAATGGTCTTTAACACACAATAAGATTGTGTGGGCTCCCTGTGCTAAGACCTGCTTTTTCCCCATAGTCATAATGCACCTGTCAAAGTAAACCCTGGCCCCCTCCTCCTGACTCCAGGACATGTGGGACTTTGGTGGGGATTTTGTAGCCTATTGTCAGCTCTCTTAGGCCTAAGTAGGTCCGGGATGTGCGCGTTTTGGTTGCCAGTCAGTAGGAATATGGGGCATTAGCACAGGATTTGTAAATCAAAGATGGCAGCCATTACTCAAGCAAAGGTCTTTGGGTAATTTATAATCCAAGATTGCAGCCATTGTCCCCACAAGGATCTACATTGTATGGGTGTTTTGACACATGTGCAAGATGGAAATTTGTGTGTATGAACTAAAATCTATGGCTACCCTCAATATACTATTTAAAATCTGTGTCAGAGAGCCCTGTGGGGATGGAATCCTGCACATGCAGATTCATAAGTTACACATTTGGTTGTCCCAGGGGATAGGGCATTTTCTCCCCTTTGTTTTACAAAATTTCCTTGACATAGTGGGGGATTTGTCAGTTTTTGTAAGCTATCCAGAACCAATCTGAGGTGGGATAGTTATCGATCAATCGATAACTATCAATATTAATCACGTAAACGTTATCAATTGACGTATCGATCAATCGATAAAAACCGATACAACTCTTCTGGTAATTACTGTTATCGATATGATCGGTTTCATCGATGGCTGTCGATCGTCCTTCTTTAATTTCTGACATTGATTTTGTTTTAAAAAGACATTTATTCGCAGAAAAATGATTGTGGTGGCTTTGTTCACGAATAAAACTGTATTTTGTATTTCAGTAAATGTGAATTATTAACCTGGCAGATAACTGTGCTGTATCGACCCAAGTATCTGCGAAAGTGTCATCTCGGCTATTTACCTAAGCAACCACCAAAGAAAACCTTTTGAGTGGAAGCGACAGCAATATTTTGTTTAACCCGATGTTAGAGCTGGTTATAGAGGTTGTTGTTATCATTAAAGCTCACATATTTCGACACAAAAAATGTTACCGATAAAATCCGTAATTTTCGATAAAATCGACAAAACTGACTGGAAAATCGATAATTATCGATTTCTCACAACAAATCCGTTTATCGATTTTTATCGATTTCCGATACAATCAACTAATTTTATCGATTGTTATCGAATGTTATCGATTATCGATTTTATCGATTGCCCAGGTCAGGCAATATATTAAGGGACTGTTCGTTATTTATGGCTAAGGGGGGGTCAGTGATTTTCAACCAATTCAGGCATATGAAAAATTTACCCCTCCCCAAAAGTGGGTATTTTAAAAAATTACCCCCCGCTTATGTGACAGTTTCAAAATTTTACCCCCCCTCCCCTACCCTCTGGACGCGACGTGCTTACAATTGCGAAATTGCGTACAACATGTGTTCTGGCCACGTGCCAGTAAACCAAAATCAAGTGCAAGGTCATTTGTGATCGTACAGTATGGAAGCACTCAGCAAGGAAAGTAAATTTGCAGCGCCGGTACTAACGTGGGCCCAGAGAAGATCCGATTCGAGAGAGAAATCAACGGTATGAAAGTTTGTAAGAAGTTCATTGCAAGGCTTGAACCAGTTTTGCTGTTTGAGGATGGCTATATACTTACACACTACAATACTGTAAACTACAACTGGCCCTGGCAAATGACACCTTGGTTTTGCTAATATTAAATATCAGATTGCATGTATTTTAAAGGGATTTAATAAGTTATATATTGGAACCTTTAAATAACGCTACTCCACATCACGTTTTCTTGGCTTTTCAAACTATAAAGACCAGGTTCTTTGGAAATAGAATTCTCGAAACAGAGATCAACTTTTTAAATATGTCTGCAAAACGGCTACACAAGTGTTGAAACAACGGTTTCTAAAAGTTTACCCCCCTTATTTCTACTGTATTAAAAAGAACACCTCCCCTTTTTCATTGATTTTGAAAATTTTACCCCCCCCCCCACTCTAAACACCGCCCCCCCCCTTAGGCATAAAAAACGAACAGTCCCTAATGAAGGATAGTGCTGCTACATTTCGGAACTCGTTTGCAAACAAGCAAATTAAGGTTCGACAAATAAATTTTTATAAACGGACTTCTTGTACGTAAGATAGTTTTCTTACCTTTAAAGAAGCAGCTGCAGAACACTCAATTCAATGAGCTGAAAAAAACATTCCAACCACAATCGGACAATGCAATTCAGTAAGAATCAATTGAGAAGCTATTAGGGATACTATATGTTGGTTTAACATGACTGGCTCGCTTGAGGGCAGCCATATTTAACACACTAGCGTCCAGTTTTCTCGCTGTCTTTCTGTCACGGTCTCGTCGCTCGTCACGCACAACAAACGTTTTTTCGCCGTCTTAGTGCATCTTATAATTATTGACTGTTTTGCCTCAAGAAAGGTAAGAATAACTTCCTAACTGCATGTTTAAAGCAATATTAAAGGCCTTTTATCACTTTCCATGATACATTGTGGGCATTTTAGAGTTTCGTGGTCCCAAGGCAATGATGAAATGCATTTATTTCGAATATGGAAAATAATCCGTTATCATCGGGGCATCTAAATCGCCTGTTAATTGCAGGATCATTTCTTGCAAATCTTCACCTTATATTCAAGCCAATACATCTTTTTTCCTGGTGTTTTCTTTAATTTTCCGTTGTCATTAGTTCGTTTTTTAAGCAACGCCAACTTAGACTCCAGGGCGGCCGGCAAGAAGACACTACAACCTTCGGGTTTGGCTGATAAATTCGGTCTTTCGTGTAAATGTAATACCTCTATTTGATCGCCTATAAGTTCCCCTGTAGTTTACAGTTTATTTTCGGATTGTTTTGTTCTCACTTTTGAGTTTACTCGTTTAACGATACATGACCGATCGACTGGAACAAAGTATCGTCTGCACGGCAAAATTTTCGGGTGTTCCGAAAACGCGGGGTCGGGGTCGGGGTCGGGGTCGGGGTGCGGGGTGCGGGGTGCGGGTGCGGGGTGCGGGGTGCGGGTGCGGGGTGCGGGTGCGGCCTGTGGACTGCGGGGCAAAAACACCGAAAAAATAAAAAATAACAACAAAAGAGACGAAATAAAAACATACAATTTACATTGAAACCCATTAAACCATGAACGCCTAAAATTATTTCTGAAATGTTTATTGTTCTGCGACCAATCAGATTCGAGACGTAACCGCAACAAACCGCAAAAGTAATTAGCTGAAAGGTTTCGATCACGAAACGAGTCGGTGGCTTTTGCGTCCACGATAAATTCTCAGTTTCACCGCCGATTAACAAACACTCTGAAATTGTTATTTTTTTTACTATTTCAGAGTTTATGCATAAGCAAAGAATAACTATAAACGATATTTTACTGAAAAGAGATAAATAATCGAACAGACACGGCTAGACAGCGCGTCTGGGAGCAGAATAATTCTACTCAGTTTTTCATTTTTTTAAAAAACGGCCTCTGCGGTGTTGTCAGTTATAATCATTTGTAGGTTTCAGCCTTTTCCCTGTTTGACCAAAACAGTTTACTGAATAAACTTTGCAAAAGTTTCGCTTTACCCAACTTTGGTGTGGAGAACACTGCATCAAGCTCATTTACGGCAAAACTCTTCCGTCCAAGATGTCACGCAAGCCGTTAGTCGAACATTTTACGTTATGGACATGAAACAACGAGCTGGATTTTTGTTCCACGATTCGCAATTTTTTTTATACCCTTTGGAAATACTGAAGTTGTTATTCTTTTCTATTCAGATAGCTTCTGTATGAACGAAGGATAGACGGCACAAGTGAACAAATGTCCAGTTCTAGTAGAAGCGATTCGCGCGTTTAGTAGATTTAAAAAAGATACGTTTACTTCGGTGTTTGCATAAACATCCCATTTATCACTTCTTTGGTTTTGCCTCAAAACGTGCTTCATGTTTTTGGCAGTCATTTGGTGTTTTCGATTCCGTCGGTCCAAAGTAACACAACTACCGAACTGAGACCTAAATAGCTAATCAAAAGCGAGTGTAATTGCAACCGTACGCAAGTTGCACGCATGTTTGTATCTGCAACGGCAGGCGTGTTTGTGTTTGCTGTGAAAACTCGGGTCTAACAGAAACTACAGTAATTATTGCTCTAATACAATAATCGGCAGTGAAACTGTGAATTTATTGTGGACGCAAAAGCCACCGACTCGTTTCGTGATCGAAACCTCTCAGCTAATTACTCTTGCGGTTTGTTGCGGTTACGTCTCGAATCTGATTAGTCGTAGAACAATAAACATTCTAGAAATAATTTTAGGCGTTCATGGTTTAATGGGTTTCACTGTAAATGTACGAGTAAATATACAAATAAAGAGAGTATTGAATATTTGCATCTCCCACTAGAATAAAATTGTGCACTATACATTCGATAATAGACTGACCAAAGGATATTATAGATGTAGGCTGTTGGGACTTTGAAACAAAATGGCATGTCGTGACTTTCAAAACAAGCATTACAGAACAGAGCTGAACACTTGTTCTGTGCGTTCTGTACACGCAGGTTTTAAAAATCACTCTCGCTGCGGTGTTGCAGAGATTGTACCGACGCCAAAATTCAAGATTTCAAGATTGTGCTGATGCTAAGATCAAGGAAAAGATTGACGATGCGAAGATTGCAAATTTTACGGGAACAATTCGGGAGGCAGTGCACGATTTTATTCTCGTGTGTGAAATCAACATGTTAGGAACTGCTATTCAACTCTATTGTCTCAGATCGCTCGACCGTTCAGTTGCATTTTGGTTCCAAAAACACGAGCAATTTTTTTCGAATTTTCCCCAAAGAAACAAAGTGAACAATCGGCTGTCCATGTCCATGTCCAGTCATAGACATAGCTGTTTAGTGACGGGCCATTTCCTTATTGAAGGGGGCTGGCAAATACGACAACAAAATTTCTGCACTTCTTGTGCAGAAGAAATAAAAATCGTGCATAACGGCACCAAGCAAAGAAATACGTCACAAGCTAGTGAAAGAAAATTCATACAAAGCTTTCAGCCGCGAAAACAAATTCCTGCAGAAAAAATTGCCCTCCTGTCAAATTGCCCTTACTTGGACTGGCATCTCCTACGCAATGAAAATACTGCACGATTTTGTTTCCGTGCGTGACATCAACATCGTGCGAACCGTTAACCGTGATTGGCTGGAATTGCTCGACATACGGTTCAGCCACGTTTTGTTTCGGTCACAGAAGCGGTGAAAATGCATCAGAAATGAAATACAATAAAACAAGAGAGTGAAAAAGTGTTCCACAGAGACCTTACGATTATTACAAATGAAAAAAAATTTCTCGTTATTTATGTATATATTTATTTAGATATTTATTCACGTAAGGTTAATTTCCACTGTTGCGTAAATTTTACGTGCGTACGGGCGTGAATTTAATTGGCTTTACGTGCGTAACTAAAATTAGAGACGATGTATGAACGGCTCACGTAAACGTAAAAAGTTGAAAACGTGAAAAGTTGAAAGTTTACGTAAGCCGTTCATACATCGTCTCTAATTATATTTACGCACGTAAAGCCAGTCAAATTCACGCCCGTACGCACGTAAAATTTACGTAACAGTGGAAATCAACCTTTATGTATTGCATTGGTTCGCGTGACAGTCAAATATTCAATTCTCGCTCTATTTTTTATATTCTCTTGTATTTTTTAATTGTATTTTTGTATACATTAAGCTATTTTCTTTTGTTTTTCTTTTTCTTTTGGTTGTTTTATTATCTTTGTTATTTTAAAATTTATTTTTCGGTTTTTGTTGACCCCGCACCCCGCAGTCCGCGCCTCGCACCCCGCACCCCGCACCCCGCACCCCGCACCCCGACTCCGCGTTTTCGGATCACCCAAAATTTTCGTGCATCAATATTTTTTTCAATGGGATTTTTGGAGGCAAAGAAATTGTCCTTGTGGGTTGAGCGGCCCAAAACAAAGTCTGTAACAGTGTTTGATGGGCTGCTTCTCGGGACTAAAAAATGCTTAAGACTGAAATTTTAAAATCAGTGTTCATTTTCTTCTTCGAGATGAGAGCTTGTAATTTTTCCTCTCGAGAGATCTCGGCCCATCCGGTCAAATCAAAATAAACTGCGCATTGCATCACGGGAAGCAATAAAGGGCCTTTAAATAAACACGAAACACTAAAAAAGTGAATATGTACATTTCATACACATATTCACTGTCAATCATGATTGTCTTAGATGTCCGGTGACTTCTCTCGACAGTCACTTTGCTTGACGTCAGATCGCTTCACATAATAGTGAGATTGCGATTGCTCCACAAAAACTTTAGATCATGAATACATTGTTCCATGTTTGCAGCCTGGGTATGAGAACTGTCTGTTAGTCAGTGCTGTAGATTGCTTAAGTCGTAAGCATCATGCATAATGAAGCGAAGTGATTGTAATTCACCTGAGGGAACCACCACACATTTGTGCAATGACATACATGTAAACATCCCCCCACTCAAAAGCAACATTTTCCCACGAAATTACATTATCATGCTATTTTTTATAGTTGAAAAAGCAACAATAATAATCAACTTTATTTAAAGTAGAGAGTGTATTTACATCTGCAGGGCTGGAAATAATTTTTGGACATTCACCGGTCAAGATGACCGGCCAAATAAATTCTAGCTCGGTCATACCTCGTTTCTGACCGGACAAATATACATATATACCCGTATTTTCTCGATTAAACGCCGGGGGCGTTTATTTGAAACTCGGCCTCATAGGTTATTCGGGGCCCGGGGTTTATTTATTGAGTGCATTTTTCAACCAACCTTGTCTTATCTTAGTGAATCACTTTGGTAAGTCATTTTGCAAAAAACATCACTGACAGGAACGGTGATTAAGGCTCCTGTCAACGTTAATTTTTATCCGTGAAACACGCAAAAAATGTATCGGCAACTGCTCGACAGCAAACGTACTTTGCAAGCAATTGAGAACAAGGTGGTGTCGAGGTTCCTGCTCCATGAGTTCTGAGAAAGGCAAAATTATGGAACGATTCGAGAAACTGCTGGAAAAACGCTGAAGAAACCCTCGAGATGATCCTGGCTTGATGACAAGCCCGCAGAAAAGTTACCATGATTAAAAGAAATTGACCCGATACCTGATGCGTCGTTTGTTTATCCGTTTTTAACCGACGAAGTCGAGTTAGAACAGTCGTGACAAGAGGGTCGACTGGTTTGGTCGGTCAAAATATGTCGTGTAAGGTTCACAAGGTGTGTATTTCGCTATGGCCCACGGGATGGGATGACGTGAGAACAAGAGCGGAGTCGCCATTTTAAATTGGCAAGTCAAGAAAGGTGACGGAGGCTTGGTGCAAGATTTGCTTCGACTGTGTTGTGGTATAATTTTGTACTGACCTCTGAACATATAGAGAAGTTGTACACAGACATCGATTAGTACACACACGCACGCACGATAGGACAAGGGCCACATAAAAAGTATCGTAGGTGTAGAAGCGCACGTCCGCCGAGCAGTGCTGGCTTTGGCCGGACTGAAATATCTGTGCAATACTAGTGAAAGAAAGCAAGGAGGACTGATAATAACAGGAGGTGATGTCCAGTGGCACTGTTGACGCTGGTGGGACCAAAGTGTTGCTGAGACATCGTAAGCATAGAATCGTTCTCAGTAAATGTTATGAGAGGAAAATTCTGGTGTATGTTATTGTGGTTATGTTTACCTGTTTAATACTTGGAAAGTATCCAGCTGCCAACGTTAAGAAAGGTTATTCGCAGGTGGGAAATGAATTAGTACACGAGGCTGGATCTTCTTGGATAGTATAAGCTGCCCGGAATTATATACCAGTTACTCTTTTTAATTTTTCTGCTTTACTTTTGATTTTAAACCGATTTGTTCGATTTTAGAGTTCGAGACACTGACTTGCTGACTCCGGAAGAGCAAACCGGATTAAGCGATTACGTCATAAGACATGCTTTAACGTGTTTGAGATAAAGCGACGACTTCGCTTTTTACCAATTTCTCCAGATCGAAAACCATGTTTTTATAGTGCCATATTCACAACAGTATATAAATGCTTCGCTCACAACTCTCGATAACGGCATGTTCAGTTGTGGCCAAATATATCTTTAAATTTTTATTTTAATTTAACAAAATATTCAAAGCGATAAGACAGATGAGCTGAGTCATCCGATTTTAAACATCACGTCATTCGGTAACGCAAAAGACAAAATACTGTCACAATTTTCGTCACGCCGGTTAGCACGTTGAGATTCTGACGATGTGTTTATCTTTATCGATGATCATGTTTTTATAGTGCCCTATTCACAACAGTATATAAATACATTGCTAACAACTCTCGGTAAAAGCATGTTCAGTTGTGGACAAATGTATATCAACATTTAATTTTTTAGTTTAATTCAACAAAATTAAATATTCAAAGCGATAAGACAGATGAGCTGAGTCATCAGATTTTAAACATAACGTCATTCGGTAACGCAAAGGGCAAAATACTGTCACAATTTTCGTTACACCAGTTAGCATGGCACGTTGAGCCAAGTAAAAACATTAATCGAGGGTGGAGTGGGTCAAAACGACTGGTAAATGCCTATAACGCGCTTTCTTGTAACCTGTACGATAGAGCATAGCAATGATTTATTTCGTATTTGCATTCACAATTTGGCTTAAAGAGCCCTTGACATGATTAAAGGAAACTGTGCACAAAGCGTGGTTCCCAGGTGTGGGGAAAAGTTCAATTCTTTTGGGCTGTTACGGTGCCCATACTGATCAATCTTAAAGATGTGGTTACTTTTATATTGGGAAAATTATCGCCCATTTTTTGAAATGCGTCTGTTTTGAGAATTGTGACGGCCTTTTTGTTCAGGGTTTTGAGGAAGACCGACCAAAAGACAGCGAAAAACGGTCTTGAGTGAAGAATGGATGAGGTCATGGGCATAGTCTGTGGAGCTATGTTTGGTGAGGAGAGGGTGAATAATTTAGTTGACCTCCTTTCCAGGGTATTGATCGCCTTTTCAGTTGGTCAAATTTCAGCGTTAGTTACAGTTACACACTTTTACTGCAACGTGCTGTTACAGATGCTTGAATGTTATTGAACCTTCAGTCACGCACGCCTCGCTTGCTTTCTTTTCGAGACGAACCAACACTTCGTCGGTTCTGCACGCATTGCGGGCCTATGTTTAACCGACGAAGTCGAGTTAGAGCAGTCGTGACAAGAAGGTCGACTGGTTTGGTCGGTCAAAATACGTCGTGTAAGGCTCACAAGGTGTGTATTTCGCTATGGCCGATGGGATGGGATGACGTGAGAACAAGAGTGGACGAGTCGCCATTTTGAATTGGCAGGTCAAGAAAGGTGACGGAGGCTTGGTGGAAGATTTGCTTCGACTGTGTTGTGGTATAATTTTGTGCTGACCGCTGAACATATAGAGAAGAAGTTCTACACAGACATCGATTAGTACACACACACACGCACGATAGGACAAGGGTCCACATAAAAAGTATCGTAGGTATAGAAGCACACGTCCGTCGAGCAGTGTTGGCTTTGGCTGGACTGAAATATCTGTGCAATACTGGTAAAAGAAAGCAAGAAGGACTGATAATAACAGGAGGTGAAGTCCAGTGGCACTGTTGATGCTGGTGGGACCAAAGTGTTGCTGAGACATCGTAAGGATAGAATCGTTCTCAGTAAAGGTTATGAAAGGAAAATTCTGGTGTGTGTTTTTGTGGTAATATTCCACATGTTTTTGTGTAATATTCCCCAGTAGGGCCCTCGCGCTCAGTTAGTAAGAGGTTTAACCTGCGATCAGGCTCTCTTTTCGTTTCGCTCGGTGAAACATTCAGGCGGGAAGGGCGAAACGAAAACCAACGTAAGAGAATATGAGAGCAATGCTAAAATTCGGCCTGATTGCAGGTTAATAAGAGGTTATTATGGTTACGCAAAGGGCAAAATACTGTCACAATTTTCGTTACGCCAGTTAGCACGGCACGTTGAGCCAAGTAAAAACATTTATCGAGGGTGGAGTGGGTCAAAACGACTGGTAAATGTCTATAATGCGCTTTCTTGTATCCTGTACGTAGCAATGATTTATTTCATATTTGCATTCACAATTTGGCTTAAGGAGCCCATGGCATGATTAAAGGAAACTGTGCACAAAGCTTGGTTCCAAGGCGTGGGAAAATGTTCAATTCTTTTGGGCTGTTACAGTGCCCATACTGATCAATCGTGAAGATGTGGTTACTTTTATATCGGGAAATTTATCACCCGTTTTTTGAAATGCGTCTGTTTTGAGAATTGTGATGGCTTTTTTGTTCAGGGTTTTGAGGAAGGCCGACCAAAAGACAGCGAAAAATGATCTTGTGTGAAGAATGCATGAGGTCATGGGCGTAGTCTGTGGGGCTATGTTTGGTGACGAGAGGGTGAATAATTCAGTTGACTTCCTTTCCAGGGTATTGTTCGCTTTTTCAGTTTGTCAAATCTCAGCGTTAGTTACAGTTACGCACTTTTGCTGCAACTTGCTGTTACAGATGCTTGAATGTTATTGAACCTGCAGTCACGCACGCCTCGCTTGCTTTCTTTTCGAGACGAACCAACACTTCGTCGGTTCTGCACGCATTGCGGGCCTAAGTTTAACCGACGAAGTCGAGTTAGAGCAGTCGTGTCAAGAGGGTAGACTGGTTTGGTCGGTCAAAATACGTCGTGTAAGGCTCACAAGGTGTGTATTTCGCTATGGCCCACGGGATGGGATGACGTATTCTGTAGTTAAGCCCATCGATTAGTACACACACGCACGCACGATAGGACAAGTGTCCACATAAAAAGTATCGTAGGTATAGAAGGACACTTCCGCCGAACAGTGTTGGTTTTGACCGGACTGAAATATCTGTGCAATACTAGTAAAGAAAGCAAGGAGGACTGATAATAACAGGAGGTGAAGTCCTGGGACCAAAGTGTTGCTGAGACATCGTAAGGATAGAATCGTTCTCAGTAAAGGTTATGAAAGGAAAATTCTGGTGTATGTTGTTGTGGTTATGTTTATTACTTGAAAATGTCTAGCTGCCAACGTTAAGAAAGGTTATTGGCAGGTGGGAAATGAATTACGACACGAGGCTGGATCTTCTTGGATAGTATACTATAAGCGGCACAGAAGGATATATCAGTTAGTCTTTTTAATTTTTCTGCTTTACTTTTGATTTTGAACCGATTTGTTCGATTTTAGAGTTCGAGACACTGACTTGCTGACTGCGGAAGAGGAAACCAGATTTAACGATTACGTCCTAAGACATGCTTTAACGTGTTTGAGATAAAGCGACGACTTCGCTTTTTACTAATTTCTCCAGATCGATAATCATGTTTGTATAGTGCCATATTCACAACAGTATATAAATGCTTCGCTTACAACTCTTGATAACGGCATGTTCAGTTGTGGACAAAATTTATCTTTACATTTTAATTTTAATTCAACAAAATATTCAAAGGGATTAGACAAATGAGCTGAGTCATCCGATTTTAAACATTACGTCATTCGGTAACGCAAAAGACAAAATACTGTCACAATTTTCGTCACGCCGGTTAGCACGTTGAGATTCTGACGATGTGTTTGTCTTTATCGATAATCATGTTTTTACAGCGCCCTATTCACAACACCATATAAATACATTGCTCACAACTCTTGGTAAAATCATGTTCAGTTGTGGACAAATGTATATCAGCATTTAATTTTTTATTTTAATTCAACAAAATTAAATATTCAAAGCGATAAGACAGATGAGCTGAGTGATCAGATTTGAAACATAACGTCATTCGGTAACGCAAAGGGCAAAATACTGTCACAATTTTCGTTACGCCAGTTAGCAGGTTGAACCAAGTAAAAACATTTGTCGAGGGTGGAGTGGGTCAAAACGACTGGTAAATGCCTATAATGCGCTTTCTTGTAACCTGTACGATAGAGCATAGCAATGATTTATTTCGTATTTGCACTCACAATTTGGCTTAAGGAGCCCTTGACATGATTAAAGGAGATTGTGCACAAAGCGTGGTTCCCTGGTATGGGGAAAATTTCAATTCTTTTGGGCTGTTACGGTGCCCATACTGATCAATCGTGAAGATGTGGTTACTTTTATATTGGGAAATCTGTCGCCCATTTTTGGAAATGCGTCTGTTTTGAGAATTTTTGTTCTGGGTTTTGAGGAAGACCGACCAAAAGACAGCGAAAAATGATCTTGAGTGAAGAATGCATAGTCTGTGGACAGTGTGGAGCTATGTTTGGTGAGGAGAGGGTGAATAATTCAGTTGACCTCCTTTCCAGGGTATTGGTCGTCTTTTCAGTTGGTCAAATTTAAGTGTTAGTTACAGTTACACACTTTTACTGGAACTTGCTGTTACAGATGCTTGAATGTTATTAAAGCTGCAGTCACGCACAGCTCGCTTGCTTTCTTTTCGAGACGAACCAACACTTTGTCGGTTCTGCACGCATTGCGGGCCTATGTTTAACCGACGAAGTCGGGTTAGAGCAGTCGTGACAAGACCGTGGACTGTTGGTCGGTCAAAATACGTCGTGTGAGGTTCACAAGGTGTGTATTTCGCGATGGCCCATGTATGGGATGACGTGAGAACAAGAGCGGACGAGTCGCCATTGTGAATTGGCAGGCTAAGAAAGGTGACGGAGGCTTGGTGGAAGATTGGCTTCGACTGTGTTGTGGTATAATTTTGTGCTGACCTCTAAACATATAAAGAAAAAATTGTACACAGACATCGATCAGTACACACACGCACGAGGACAAGGGTCCACATAAAAAGTGTCGTAGGTATAGAAGCACACGTCCTCCGAGCAGTGTTGGTTTTGGTCGGACTGAAATATCTGTGCAATACTAGTGGAAGAAAGCAAAGAGGACTGATAGTCCAGTGGCACTGTTGATGCTGGTGATCCAAAGTGTTGCTGAGCCAGATATCGTAAGGATAGAATCGTTCTCAGTAAATGTTACGAAAGGAAAATTCTGGTGTATGTTGTTGTATTTTATATTTTTAATACTTGGAAAGTGTCTAGCTGCCAACGTTAAGAAAGGTTGTTGGCAGGTGGGAAAAAATTACTACACGAGGCTGGATCTTTTTGGATAGTATAAGCGGCACAGAAGGATATTCCAGTTAGTCTCTGTAATTTTTCTGTTTTACTTTTGATTTTGAACCGATTTGTTCGATTGACTCCGGCAGAGTAAACCGGATTTAACGATTACGTCATAAGACATGCTTTAACGTGTTTGAGATAAATAAATATCTAAATATCTAAATAAATAAATTTCTCCACATTCTGATGATGTGTTTGTCTTAATCGATAATCATCAGTATATAAATACATCGCTCACAACTCTCGGTAATGGCAGATTCAGTTGTGGACAAAATTTATCTTTAAAATTTTATTTTAATTCAACAAAATATTCAAAGCGACTGAGACAGATGAGCTGAGTTATTAGATTTTAAACATTACGTCATTCGGTAACGCAAAAGACAAAAGACTGTCACAATTTTCGTCACGCTGGTTAGCACCTTGAGATTCTGACGATGTGTTTGTCTTTATCGATAATCATGTTTTTACAGCGCCCTATTCACAACACCATATAAATACATTGCTCACAACTCTTGGTAAAATCATGTTCAGTTGTGGACAAATGTATATCAGCATTTAATTTTTTATTTTAATTCAACAAAATTAAATATTCAAAGCGATAAGACAGATGAGCTGAGTGATCAGATTTGAAACATTACGTCATTCGGTAACGCAAAGGGCAAAATACTGTTACAACAGACGAAGAAGTCGGGTTAGAGCAGTCGTGACAAGACCGTGGACAGGTTTGGTCGGTCAAAATACGTCGGGTAAGGCTCACAAGGTGTGTATTTCGCTATGGCCCACGGGATGGGATGACGTGAGAACAAGAGTGGACGAGTCGCCATTTTAAATTGGCAGGTCAAGAAAGGTGACGGAGGCTTGGTGGAAGATTTGCTTTGACTGTGTTGTGGTATAATTTTGTGCTGACCTCTGAACATATAGAGAAGAAGTTGTACACAGACATCGATTAGTACACACGCACGATAGGACAAGGGTCCACATAAAAAGTATCGTAGGTATAGAAGCACACCTCCGCCGAGCAGTGTTGGCTTTGGCTGGACTGAAATATCGGTGCAATACTAGTGAAAGAAAGCAAGGAGGACTGATAATAACAGGGGGTGAAGTCCAGTGGCACTGTTGATGCTGGTGGGACCAAAGTGTTGCTGAGACATCGTAAGGATAGAATTGTTCTCAGTAAATGTTATGAGAGGAAAATTCTGGTGTATGTTGTTGTGGTTATGTTTAATACTTGGAAAGTATCTAGCTGCCAACGTTACAGGGCTTGAACAATCGATGAAACCGATGATCGGAAAATCAATCGATCAATCGATGACAATCGATGCCAATTAATCGATTGATATCGATAATCGATGAACAATCGATGCTCGGGTTTTTTGTGATTATCGATTTCATCGATTATCAATTTTTATCGATTAGCAATGCCAATCGATCAGTTAATTGACATCGATTGTCATCGATTGGCTTTCATTTTTGATGCGTCATATTTTCGGTCAAGATTTCCAAAAAACACGGTCTCTTTATGCATTTTAATGATGAAAACTGCGATAAAACTTTATTTCTTTCACAATGGTGATTGATACATCATGGAGAACATGGGCATACGATTTTATAACAATATCAATTCTCAATTGGCCATCAAATTGATGAATTGTGATGAAACTGTGATCAAAGAAGATTAAAGGTCAGTGCTTTAAAATTGAATACCATCCAATACAATGCTGGCGTCATATTAAAAAAATTAAAAATCATCTTAAAACACTAACATTAGTTATGATTTGCCTTTCAAACTGTATATTGAACTGTAACATAAACAATCCGGTGAACAAATTCAAATCATCTCAAACATTCGTGCGTACTGCGAGTGCGTATACGTACATGCTGGAACGTGGGATACCGAGTTTTTTTTTAACGCCAATCGATGACAATCGATGAGTTGCGACCACTTTTGTGTGATTATCGATTGGTCATCGATTGGCCGATGCCAATCGATGCCAATTAACTAACAAGGCATCGATTGTCATCGATTGATCGATTGATTTTCCGATCATCGGTTTCATCGATTGTTGAAGCCCTGCAACATTAAGAAAGGTTATTCGCAGGTGGGAAATGAATTACTACACGAGGCTGGATCTTCTTGGATAGTATAAGCGGCCCAGAATTATATACCAGTTAGTCTTTTTAATTTTTCTGCTTTACTTTTGATTTTGAACCGATTTGCGCGATTTTAGAGTTCGAGACACTGACTTGCTGACTGCGGAAGAGGAAACCAGATTTAACGATTACGTCATAAGACATGCGTTAACGTGTTTGAGATAAAGCGACGACTTCGCTTTTTACTAATTTCTCCAGATCGATAATCATGTTTGTATAATGCCATATTCACAACAGTATATAAATACATCGCTCACAACTCTCGGTAACGGCATGTTCAGTTGTGGACAAAATTTATCTTTACATTTTAATTTTAATTCAACAAAATATTCAAAGCGATAAGACAGATGAGCTGAGTCATCAGATTTTAAACATTACGTCATTCGGTAACGCAAAAGACAAAATACTCTCACAATTTTCATCACACCGGTTAGCACCTTGAGATTCTGACGATGTGTTTGTCTTTAACGATAATCATGTTTTTATAGTGCCCTATTCACAATAGTATATAAATATATCGCTCACAACTCTCGGTAAAAGTATGTTCAGTTGTGGACAAATTTATATCGACATTTCATTTTTTAGTTTAATTCAACAAAATTAAATATTCAAAGCGATAAGACAGATGAGCTGAGTCATCAGTTTTTAAACATTACGTCATTCGGTAACGCAAAGGGTAAAATACTGTTACAATTTTCGTTACGCTAGTTAGCACGACACGTGGAGCCAAGTAAAAACATTTATCGAGGGTGGAGTGGGTTAAAACGACTGGTAAATGCCTATAATGCGCTTTCTTGTAACCTGTACGATAGAGCATAGCAATGATTTATTTCTTATTTGCATTCACAATTTGGCTTAAGGAGCCCTTGACATGATTAAAGGAAACTGTGCACAAAGTGTGGTTCCCAGGCGTGGGGAAAAGTTCAATTCTTTTGGGCTGTTACGGTGCCCATGCTGATCAATCGTAAAGATGTGGTTACTTTTATATTGGGAAATTTATCGCCCATTTTTTGAAATGCGTCTGTTTTGAGAATTATGATAGCTTTTTTGTTCAGGGTTTTCAGGAAGACCGATCAAAAGACAGCGTAGTCTGTGGGGCTATGTTTGGTGACGAGAGGGTGAATAATTCAGTTGACCTCCTTTCCAGGGTATTGGTCGCCTTTTCAGTTGGTCAAATTTCAGTGTTAGTTACAGTTACGCACTTTTGCTGCAACTTGCTGTTACAGATGCTTGAATGTTATTGAATCTGGAGTCACGCACGCCTCGCTTGCTTTCTTTTCGAGACGAACCAACACTTCGTCGGTTCTGCGCGCATTGCGGGCCTATGTTTATAGTTAGAAGAACAATTGTAAATGGTAGTTCAGGTTTGATTATCAGTGGATAAAATTCTAATAAAATGGTAGAAACGGAACTAGTATGCCGTGGTGTACATGATCCTGATTTAATATACTTGTCTCGAATAAACGCCGGGACCTCAAATAAACGCCGGGGGCGTTTATTTTAAACTCGGCCCTGTAGACCCGGCGTTTATTTGAACCCGGCGTTTGTTCGGGGTTCGGCGTTTAATCGAGAAAATACGGTACGCACTTTTTCTTTTGTAGGGCGCACTCGGCCATTAGACGCATCCCAAACTTTGCAACTCAAGTTTTCAAACTAAAAAATATCACTAAAACACGTGGTCACAAAACACATCCTGAACTGTAGAAAAACTTTTCTCAAGTTTATTTCGATCACAACTGAATTCGCTTACAATCAAGCCAGCCGAAAGTAAGATCGTAAACAACGGCGTAAAAGTCATTTGCACAAACACGAGCGCACGAGTTTTCGGTAACTAATAAAAGCGAAATTGTCACACTCGTAAAGAAAAGCTAAAACTTTGTCACACTGCAATGACTTACATCTTCAGTTAATGCTGTTTTGATTCGTGTTGCCCAAGTACAGCAAGAAAACTAGAATAAATACGAGCAGAAAAGTGCCGAGAACAACTGGCTGTGCCGATAAGTTTCACCGTCGCAGTGAGTAGTAAAGGCGAATGGCGAAAACTGACTCGCCCCGAATGTCACCTTCAAAAGAATTAGACACCTGAAAATCATATCTAGGCGCTATCTTGGATGGAAGTGTCACTGGGTGGATGAAGAACGCAAATTTCTTTTCTCGACTAACAATCCAACAACGTTGTCAAAAAGAAAGATGATGTCTTCGAGGTTTAGTGCGTGACAATGTCATGTTACTGAGCACGTGCTTTCAAGCACGCATGTTATGATGACCATATGCAACTACGGCTTTGTTATGTTGTTTCTCAAACCGTTCTGTCGCTAAAGTTTCTTTTAAAATGTTCTCGCATGTTGATGTTGCAGAAACGTCAACGACCAACAATGTTTCTCTTTTGTTTTCGGCCTAATTTTAATGAAAAATCGAGGTCTTTAGAATTTGTTGCCGGAAAATATTCGTCTATAAGACGCACCCTGAATTAGCGATAATTTTTGACAGAAATACTGGCTTTCGTGAAAAAAAAAAAAAAAAAAAAGAAAACGGTGCGGCTTGTAACCGAAAAAATACGGACATATACAGCATAGAAACTTTAGTTCATTTCAATATGATTGAATATGACCGGTCAACATGACCGGCAAGGCGAACATTTGACCGGTCAAACCCCCAATCAGGCCGGACATTGTCCGTTGATCATGACCGGCCGTTATTTCCAGCCCTGATCTGTGTGCTCATTAAAAACTGGACAACTGAAAGGGTCTACAAACAGCACTTATGCTTCAAGAGCTAATTTAAGGGAAGTTCTTACCTCCACATAAACACAAAGATACAGGGTTCACAACATTTGAGAAGACATCCATAAAGCTAATTCTACCCCATCAACTCAGTTGTTACCTAAATAAATAAATAAATATTTGTAATTAAATAAGGGGTACACTACTCTGAGTGTAGAGTACATGTAGATTGGTCCACAGCTTCTGAGACACACAAATTAAACCAATAAACTAAATGAGGGGATATTCACACTCTGTCAATTTAAAGAGAGAACTGGGTCCACATTATTTGAGACCACACATACAGTGTACCTATCAAGTGAATTTATGGTGTATTCACACTCTGTTAACTTAAAGATAAAGGGAACAGTATTTTGAATTGCAAATACCTATAAAGCTAATTTCAGGAGTTATTCATGTCATAATGATTAATGGATCACAGCAGTTGAGGCCACAGATGCCATAAAAACATCAACTTTTTTTCTGTGTGCTTGTTCTGACGTTTTTAACATATGTCATTCTTGCCATCGCTTTACAAAAAGTACTCAGAATTCCAAGACTTGCATTATAATTTGCTGAGAAATCAGAGAATTAATTCTGCAGCAGCTGTAACTAAAAGTAGGACCGGGGCGCGCAGGAGGTGGGATAGGGGACGTGTGAGGACATGAGGTTGGGGCTGCAGGACATAATATCTGCTATATGGGGACATGCAGCTTGTACATGTATATAGGGGACGTGATGTCGGGGAGGTGGGGACATTAGAATGCAAGAGTGGATAGATGGAAAACTATACATGACTTGTACAGTAATTATGACGACCAAATGGCCAAAACATCGCCCAGTTTCCCATCTACTTCAGTGCATTTCTGATCTTACATGTGTCTCTGTCTCCCCGACATCACTTCTGCACATCCCCGATATAACTTATGACGTCCCCTTGACCGGTATAATTATGATGTCCCGCATCCCCATACTTACATCCCCTCTCTCATATTCCCTTGTCCTGCTTTTAGCCATAGCCTTCTTCAGGGTAAACGTATGTGGTGAAAGAAAACATTAATAAATTTCTAACTGAGCTCCTTGTTTGAGCTCTATTTCATTACCACAGCAACGCTGGGTAGAGAAATAAATTTGTTTTCTTTCAGCACTTTATCTTACAACATGCAGTTGAAGAGTTAATTTTCTGACTTCTCAGTTGTATTTAACCAGTGCTGTGCAGTAAAACATTTTATGTACCATTCACATATTTCGCTGTTTCCATACGACAAATTTCCATAAAAGATTAAAATAACCTCTGTGCCATATCCTGCCTTCAAAACAACCTCACAATCTCAAATTGTCAAGAGAAAGTGTTTGAATAGTGGGAGTTGGGATAACAAGATTGCATCAAATTTCATTGACAAAATTGGAGCTACATGTAACTGAAGTCACTTATGTAACGAGACTGTTGAGTTGGCTATGTACAAACTATTTAAATTGCTTCCTTTGCCTCCGAACTGTTACTGCTTTAGCTTCATGACCACGATGTCCGTATTGTTACGGTATTGATGTTTATAAAACCTTCGCTTGTGTTTTTTTTCCACGAATGCAAATACTTTCCCGCTCAAATCGTTTGTCTAATTTATGCTCCTGCATCCCTCGTACCGCAAGATTCCGTCATAGACAAATTTTTCTCTTCCGGGAAGAGGCAAGTATTTTTCGGTCAAGAACAAAATTAATATTTCATAGCGGTCTCCTCGCAAGGATAAAAATTTTTCTCCTACCCAGTCCAGGCCGCGTAAAGTGCACGCGGTGTGAGTGCCACGGGCCAGATCGATCCGTTTCAGGACGTGTTGCCTTTATCTACGATTATTTGTGACTCAAGGATTGACATAGCTTGCCTCTGACTGGCGTCAAAATGTAAGAACGTTATTTGTCTTTCTTTTTAGCGAAAAAGAAATTGAAAACGGGGGAGGTTTAGACGAGAAAATCGTTTGCATTTTTGCCCTTATTAACATTCTGGCTCCAACCTTGTTGTATTATTTACACAGTACGTGAACGATAAACTAAAGTTGCTTAAAGATGGTGCGTCCTTTTGTTGCTGCACATACGTTCTGCGCATCTCGGGACATTCACACCCCTCTGTAACAGACCTGGTGAAGCTTGGTTGTTCACCAGGTTTTTTACAAAAATTCTACCAGGGCAGACAAAAATCCACCAGGTTGATCCCATTGTTCACAGGGGAGACCGACGATTTATAAACTCTAGCCATATATGTATATGCCTGCAAAACTGTGTCCCAGTAATAAGGAGGGAACCCCTATTGCATTGCATTTTAAAACTATGTCAACTGAGGCATCTTATACAAGAGTTGTTCAACACCAGTCAACGCCATTTAAGCAATATTCTCAAAATTAACTCACCACTTCTTGGTTACTGCATATCGTATGCATATGGTAGTGTTGTTTATCGCAGACAGGCCATGATGTCCTTATACCTGCAGGCTCTGCCTCTTCTTTGCCTCCGATCTAGATAGGCAAGGGTCTCTTCTGCTTCAACGGGTTCTGAGGTTGCCTCTTCACCGTCATCTTCGTAGTTGTCGTCTGCATGCAGTGGCACCAATGCTTGTGTGAGAGAATCCTCAAATTCTTCAGCAATTTCTTGAATTTCATGATAACTGTATGATATGTCTCCACTGACGTCTTGTACACGGTTTCCGTGATTGTAACAGCTTCATCTAAGCATACGGTCATGGCATTGTCATCACGTTTCCGCAGGATATGTGCGTATGCCATTGAAGCACCTGTCCAGTTGGGGTCTATGGCATAGAAAATGTTCTCTTCATCTCGCGAGGTTTCAGCAAGAAAATCTCCCGGTATTTTGGACCGTGGTCCAATACTCGCCGTTGATACATTTTCGGTAACCTTTAGAAGGTTAAAGGGTAGCCCATCAGTTCCAAGAAATACAAGGACTTCTCCAATCTCAAAGACGAAATCAGACGCACTCAAGGAACCATCATTAGGACCGTCGGCTGAATGATAATCTTCACTTTCCGGTTGCTCTGCAATACTTACGAAAATGCGATCTTGGATTGGTGCAATGGCTAATTCACGTCTCGATGCGTGTTGACCAATAATGGTTGGTGCAGTTCCGTATTTCCTCTCCTGGAAATTTTGTCAAGCTTTTCATTGGTCTTGACTTTGTAGCCATGTGAATGGCTCTCAAATTTGCCTTTGTTCGGCAGTTACAGTTCCACCGTTTCCAAGTTTCTCCACATACCCACGGCAACAATTCATTCTTCCAATATAAATCTGCCTTCCAACCATCAAAGCCTCATCTTCGTTCCCTTCCTGTATGTTCATTTTGATCAGGTCCGCAGTGGAGAAACTATGCTCGTGACGTTGTTGGAACAATGTCCACATTGCCTGTGTTGAGTTGCTACCACTGTCATGGTCTTCAGTTGTGTATGTGTACGTGGAAGATACTTCATCCCTCGTTCTTCTGACACTTTGGGTGTGATCTGATCCTGATGTGACCACTGGAACAATGAAGGGAAATGCTTCAGTTGCCACATGCTTGGTACATTCCAAAAAGGTTGGATTGTTCCCTTGAATCTTCTCTGTTATGTGGCCTTAGCATCATATTCTGGATGAGAGGACCTAACTCGTTTTGACACCAATCCCGTTTCCTCGGCAATTTCTCGCCACGTGGACTGAAATCGAATCAGCCCTTGTAAGGAACAAGCCATTCTGATGGTTCCTTGGATGTCTGATGGGTGCTCAGCAATGTAAAGGCATGTACCTCTTGCAGCCAAACCAGCCGGGTAACACAGCTTTCCAGACTCTTTGGGGCCATTATTTTGTCCAGGATCATCATCCATTCCAAGAGCCAAACACACTGATTGCTCTGAAAAATTGATCTTGTAGATAGAATGCCTCAGGTGGTCAGAAACTGAATTGCTGTCTTTTTGCGGCATCTTCAATTACCATAACTTTGACTTCCCCGCTCATGGCCTCCTCAG
Organism: Siderastrea siderea; assembly: GCA_964030785.1. Classification (NCBI taxonomy): domain Eukaryota; kingdom Metazoa; phylum Cnidaria; class Anthozoa; order Scleractinia; family Rhizangiidae; genus Siderastrea; species Siderastrea siderea. The sequence continues at coordinate 23,541,425 of OZ034967.1, forward strand.
ATAGACAGTCTGTGACCACGATTACGTTATCAGCAAAGAAAAGACAACTGATCAATTGGGTGGAATATATCTGCACTCTCAATTGTGCGGCATATCGTTAAAGCTGTGTAATCTTCAACATATTTCCGTGTCATCCTCAGTTTAGCTCGCTTTGAATGCTCGTTGCTGGCCTCGGAAGAACACGAGGAGGATCCAGAGGTTTCACTATCGCTTGCACTCGGGCTATTATCAGAATCTCCACCTCTACGATCATATTTATCATCGGATGATTGATCCGCCATTTTCCTACACGATCACTTGTCAGAGCCGCACGATTTTGACCAGCGGGAACCAATCAAAAGAGACAAATTGCGCATGTTTCTGTTAGCGCTTCCCAAGCCTGCAATCCTTTTGCACAACAATCTCGATACACACAAGTAATTCTACAACTGAACAAGACTGAACAAACGAGAGCCATGACTTTTTCTCACAGGTTAACAGGCATCACCAGGGAAACTAATTGTTCACCAGGGAGAAATGAAATTGACCAGGGTCTTTTTAAATCCAGCAGGGGCCAGGGAGGTCAAAATTCCACCAGGGAGGGCAAAATAACCCACCAGGTCGGGTTTCATCAGGTCTGGTACACAGGGGTGTATATTCGGGTTTCTTAAGGAATTTGCCTACTGATACCAAGGTCCAATAAAATTAGAGGTTGTTAAGAGCTGCTTGGTTTCTGGTATTTTTGCACCGTTTTTGGCAATGTGGAAAAAGCAGATCTCAGCAAAGGCTACCAGAATCCAAAAAAAAAATTGGGGTTAACCGCGCATTTTTCAGAGATAATTGAGCTTAAATTTGGAAATAATATCCCATACTTTCTTTGTATTTTAAAGCGTTTTTAGAATTAGGGTTGCTTAAGGTGATTCCTTCGAAATAGAAGGAATATTTAAAATTTTCTAAGACTTGGTCCAATCGGTAATTGTGTTAAAGTGTATATGACACGAAATTTTTTTCTTCGGTTTTTGAGAGTCTGATGTGTATAAAAGACGATACTTAACTTAAAACTTGCCTAAAATTTTTAAAAACCTCTTTTTTCGCGGGCAAAAGACCCTATTTTTCACTTCAAAACTGTCCCGGGGACTGGGACCGAATTTACCGCATAGTGACGTCAATCGACTTGATTGCGTTCCCGCGAACGCAGTGTTTTTGTTACAAATCGCCTCAAAATGTTGACATTGTTCAGCAGTATCGGGGCTCTTTTCGAAACTTCCAAGACCTACAGTGAGAAAGAACAAGTAAGAAAAAAAACAGAGCTGTTTTAGGTCTTATCAAACCAGACAACGACGAACATTTGCTCTGTCTTCTCTTCTTTCGTACTGTGGTGAGGATGTTGATCTCAAAGTCGAAGACTTATCCTGACTGTACATCAGTGGAAGCACCTCAGTTGTGAGATTTCTTTCTTGAGTTCTTTTAGGGTTTATCGAGAACATCAAAGCCCTTGTGTTCACATCAACAGCTTACTGTTTCCATCAACCTAAGGAGAACCGAAAGTGCCGATTGTTTTGATGTTTTAATACCGCAAAAATGTCGTCGTTCTTATAGAGAGTGCGCTGGAGTTTCGATTCATTTCGATTTAAGAACGAGTTCCCAGAGTTTATTCCCAGCCTGGCTTAGTTTCAGTGGATTCTGCGGCAAGCAAAAGTTTTTTTACAGAGTGTAGAGAAAAGCCAATGACGAAATCGTTTTGTTGATAATATGGCCGTACGCAATGTACTTCCAGGCCAGAAAAGACATTTATTTCCACTGTCGTGTTATCCTGCAATTAGAATCTATATACGCTTTACTTTAAAAACGGCACTGAAACTGACTTCCGCTCGCATGCTACTTGCCACATCACTGGCTGATTCAGCAAATATAGCAGCTTAAAAGACTGTTGCTATCTAGAGTATCAATGTTAGGGTATTAACACTAATCATGGCTTAGTAATTTTTCAAACAACACGGTACCATGAAGGCAATGTCACATTTCGCATTAAAATACAGTTCATTTTGTTTTGTTTTGCAGTGGGTATGGTTTTCCAATATTGTAGAACTGTTATTGAATCATAACCATGTTCATAAGCTTTTAAAATAACTGGTGTCCTTGAGCTTCTTAAATGGCTTTTGGTGTTTCTAATACCACAGGAGGGGAGCGCAGCACATCAAACTCTTCTAAAACTAACAGTTAATCATAAATAAACCAACAGGAATTGACAATTGACGAGTAAATTTGCAAATCAACAGTGGGTCTCCATATTGACTCCTTCTCAAACAATTTTCCTATCAACAGTGGAAATCAACATCAACCTTCATCAATCATAATCATTATCTTTATCAATAATAACTGGTCGATTACCAAAGCATATGTATCACTCAGACACAGTGATGAGGATCCATACATCCCTTGTAGATATTATTTACAGCAGCTCACTCCCCCCCCCCCCCCCCTCCACACACACACACACAATACAGGTTCCTGACACAGGGCTGGCCCCGCAAGCTTAATCTGCTTAAGCCTGATTCTGATTGTGAGAGGTGGAAGCCCTGTATGGAGCACCTAAATTAATACCATAGTTCCTAATAACTGGAGACAGAGTTAAAGCTTGGGGCATTTGTGGCATCCTAAATACATTGTAAATCACCAGTCAATTTTTACTTAGGAATAATTATTGTGTTTGTAACATCATGTCATGGTGTGCCTGTTTCGTCACAGCCAACAAAGAGTGACAGTACGACAACAACAACAACAACAACAATTTATCTAAGTATTCCTATATGGGAAGTTTCTAAAATAGTAAATTAAATACAATGTAATGTATCGTTCTTGTTGACAATAGGTCACAATCATTGCAACAGAAGGAATGTCCTTTTGTCATCATCACTTGATCTTCAATTTTGATAGTTGATATTTATTGATTTATCAGAACCACCACCAAACATAAAGCAACAAGAGATAATGATTCCATGTTTACTTCATCTGACCAAAAAGCAAGGGGGGGGGGGGGGGACTGAATGCCCTGTGTCAGTATCAACAACCACCCAATCTAGAACTCTCGAGGCCTGGATGGATCTACCTTAGTTACAGCTGTTGGTATTTACAGGGATTTTTGTTGTTGGCAAGCTGGTGTAAATCACGTCAGGTCATGGTCATCAGTAAAAAGGCAGGGAATTTATTTCGGCCTGATTGATAAAAACCTTGATATGTTGACATAGGATTAAACAAACTCCTAGAAAATGTTGGTCTTCATAAACAAATATAACCGAGTGAGGCATTTTCCAGGAATTCTTTCAGCGACCTCTTAATTTTCTTTCTATTTTCACTCTCTAACAACGAGGCATTTACAGACTCCTCACAGGAAGAGTCAAACAAAATCCTGAACTCTTGTCTTGCTAAAAAGGTGATTTATTTAAGTTAAAATCCTTCATCCAGTGCAGTGAGGTTAAGACAGTGTATGTGTTGTAGTTCAATTTTATCCTTGGTTCAATTTTTATTTTCTTTTGTTTCATATTCATTATCATATATTTACATAAAAAAGAACAAAAGAAAATACAAATTGAACCAAGGATAAAATTGAACTACAACATATGCACAGTCCAGTGTAAAAATGTTATGAGTAGGCGATCGTCGTTGAAATTATATTGATATCATAATGTCTTACTAAATCCAGAGAAGAATAAAAACAAATTTCATTTAAGACCGTACTGGTAGCTCTGTTCGCCTGTACAATCGAAAGTCAGACCACGCTATCGTACCTGTCCTGCTTTGCGAATGAAAAGCATCCCTGGGCTTTGCAGTAAAACTTCTTTGCTTATCGAGACAGACCCTTATAAAACAATGCTCGTTCGTAACCATATCTTCAAGTTAAAAACATAGCAAACATCAAAATCTCGAGTAGCCCGAGTGCTTCGATCTTGCATCTCCTTCAACACAATTATTTCGATTCCCTTGCCCCAAAATACTGGATCCGAGGAATACTGAGTACTTTCCCCTCCATATCACCAAAAGGAATACGCAAACCACTGCTTATTAGGCGCTTCAGCCACGAGAAACCTTTCCCAACTCTGCCAAGTTCCTTCCACTTTGACGCCATGTTCGTTTTGTTATCAAGTCGATTGACGTCACATTAGCTAATCACGTGATATTTTGGCCGCGCGAGACGGCGACACTTTTGAAGTCCAAATTGCGCTATTTTCACCGCGAAAAAAGTGCGTTTGAAAAGTTTGATGCCGGTTTAAAGCTTAGAATCGTTTTTTATACACATAAAACAATCAAAAACCGAAGAAAAAATTTTCGTGTCATATACACTTTAAGTACATTTAAAAAATGCATTAAAAAATAGGGGTCACCGAGCTTGTTTTGGCACAACATGGATAGCCATTGATAGCAACTATACGACCCGCAAGGTTTTCCTGAGAACCCTAGTAATCAGAAATAAGAACTATAATGGCCTTAAAAAGGCATTGCTTGTATTGAAATATTGGAGCAGTTGAACAGTTCTATACTGTTTTAGTTGAAAAAGATCAAAGATATGAAAAAAATTAAAGAATTTTCCGCATGCGTACATACCCTGCTGTACCTAAAGACGTACTCTTTTCGCCTTTAAAATAAAAATATCTCAAAGCAGAATTTTTAACTTTTCTTGAAATCGCGATATATTGTACTTGACCCTGTGCCATTTGAATTTTTGTGTCAAAAAAATGGGGGTCACCGAGCTCGTTTAGGAGAAAACAACCAGTTATTTCTCTGAACTGCTCAGCTTTCATAGAAAACCTATCAAGTTCCGAAGGTGCGCGCGCTAATCACGCAAAAAATGATGTGCAGAAAGGATGCGCAATGCAATTGAAGGGAATCACCTTAATTTTCTCTGAAAAATGCGGGGTTACCCCCATTATTCTTTTTAGATTTCAATAGGTCTTGCTAAGATCTGCTTTTTCCCCATAGTCGTGTCCTTTGCAAAAATACCTCTGTATTAGGACCCACCATCCTAAAATAGCTCTAAATAAGCTCAAATCAGCATTCAAAACCAAGAAACACACTATGGACACAAAATAAAACAAGTGAGGAATTTTATTTGCGAAAAAAGATACACTTGTACTAGTCTATAAAATTGTTTGTTGAATTCCCATACAAATCCTTATATTTATATCAGCATGCTCGCACTGTGAGCTTGGGCTACCTGTGATTGAATAAACACATTTTGGGGATGGACCTGTGAGATTTGTTACACCGCTGCCGTCTTGAAAATAGAAAAATCCCGCTAGTGTGTACATGTCTAAATTAATCTGAGTACGAGCCGGTGCTAATGTAAACACTGGCATGATTGAATAATTATATTTTGATGATGGACCTGTCAGATTTGTTATATCGCCGCGCCATTTTGAACGCAGCTTACAAAGATATTGTTGCCATGATTGAACTACATTTTGGAGATAGGACCGTGGGATTTGTTACATCACCAAGATTGGAAGATGAAATAAAATTTGAGGGTTTTGTAGTCTTTTCTTTGTTGAGTAGGTTATATTGTCATAATTAAATTACATTTTAGAACTTTCTTGAAATTTATTTAGAGAACAGTTTGATACCTTTCCCCTCCGTGTGCAGTAAACACGTGAAACCACCACCACACTGATCACCACACTGTGAAATAGGGTTCTTTGAAATAATGTACTTGTTGATTTTAACGTGGCTCGCGGCTATTTATTAGCGAAAATGGAATTTTCGGCAAGTAAGCGTTAACCGATTTCAGTGATTTTTGGTATTCTAAACAAAGAATGTTCGAATTTTACAAAACCTTTAGTTTTAGGACAAACAAGTTTAACGGTTAAGAGGTACAAGCGTTATGTGAAGACCAACCCTTTCAGGGAAACGCGAATATTTCCATTAAAAACAAGAAGACGCCTGAAGGCGTTTACACAGGATGTGCTGGTGTATGTAAGGACTATTTTGAACGGAGTTGGACAGTTGTCGAGTACATGGGTTGGCTTCTAGTTTCTTCTATCGATTTGACTTTGTACTTTGCATGCCATCTACGTCATTCGAAGTTACAGCCAATAAAATCGCACAATTTTTTGGGACGCCCCTTGAGCCTTGTGCCAAGGGCACGGGATACGGGAAAGTTAAAACAAACGAAATTTGTGACACCGATGAAAAAATACCATCGACCGAAACCTAGACGCTGTCTGACTACGTCATCCCGCGTCATCCCCAGGTGAATATTCAGTTGCAAGTCGAGCTGCGACCTCGTTATTTATAACTTTTCAGACATTGCAAGATAGTTTGGGCGACTAGGAAATTTCAGCACATGAACAAAAGTAGCCGCTTTTGCGGTTTTACTTGATTCAATCCATGTGGTTGATTGTCTCTGTAGAAAATCTCGCTTGTAATGTACGAAATGCGTTCGAGAAAGCGCATTTTGTATCAAAAGTCACGTTCGTCAGGTTCTTTCAATAACAAACTTAGGCCACCAAAAAAAATTATGCAAATTAGGCTTTCACGAGATTGGAACTCCTGCGGTGTCGCTTTTAATGATCGCGGTAACAATTTTTCCGACTTTGTATTGACTTACAAAACGCATGCAGAATTGCGCTGAGCAAAGCGCGTGGTCCCTAGAGAGAAAGTAAAGAAAAAAATTATCTGAGAGGGAAAATGAGACTCCTCATTCAATAAACGGCTTCGAAAAAAAAAATTGCTCAGTGTAAGCAGTATAAACTATAGTTTCAAGTGTATAATGTTACATTGTGTATAAGGAAATTATTTCCATGTCGCGGGAAGTTGCTTTCCCTATAAACTTTCCACTACAATGTTTGTTCTGATAAAGAACTTAGATTACAGTGTGTTGCCCAGTTTTCGTACACTTTAGTTTAGCGACCAATGTTTGGTGTACAAAGTAAATGGTTATTCGGGGGGGGGGGGGGGTGGATGTGTAGTCGATCCTGAAGTGTTGATTTTTCAATCTCCCACTTTTGGGCGGTTTTTCTTACGCTCAATCCATCGTCTCGTACGTCATTTACTCCCTTGGCAAGGGTAGTTGACCGGTTACTATTCTGCGTATTACAACTGTTAAGAAAAGGCCTGTATAAGATTCCACGTTTTACTTCCGTTTCCGCGTACACCTTTAGACCAGCAAACGCGTTACTTCCGTTTCCGCTTACGGTTGCTTTTCTTAGCTACTTTTGTAAATGTTTATTAGAATCGCAACGGAGTGAAAAAAATTGGTAAAACTGGTAAACTAACGATATTTCAAGGTGTATGTCAACATTCTATGCATACACATCTACCTTAGTTAATTATATTGACGTTTTAGATTGTTTGCGTGGGATTAAGTTTATTAAATATTTGTGACCTTTGCATGACCTGGATATAAAGCGTCTCCGTTATAACAACAAATACATGAAGTGTGTCGTACTTTGCAAGGATTGTTGTGTAATCTTTGCTATACCTGCGACTTATTAGGTTTCGAACAGTAAAGTTTAAAATTCAGTTCTTTAACTTATTTAAAAATAGGTTTAGAGAAAGGCGCAGCTAAGTGTACGAAAACTGGCACAGGAGGTCGAAATGTATGTGAAGATTTTCACCGTTAGAATTCAGGAGCAGTTAAATTTAAGTTGGCGTTGAAAGTTTTTCTATTCACTTTCATCTTTTATCTATCATCTGTCCAAAAATCTTGAAGTTCCTTGCAAAATTACCTACAAAACGGGCTATTTGTTTATCTACAATACCTTTACTGTGCAGTGAAAAGTGCAAATATTAGCCGCTAAACTTTTACTTACCTTGAAAGAAATTGTCCGCACTAACATGCTTCTTCGTCAAAAAGCCCGGCAAAACCGGCAATTTATAGCTGAAATGTTCCTTTTAATTTCGGAATTCTTCGGTTGACGAAGATTTGAACGACCGACGAAAAGAATCAAATGAAGTTCTTTTTGTACGAAAACTGGGCCCGTACGAGAACTGGGCAACATACTGTATCGAAGTAGAAAAGTTTTATTTCAGCAATATAGGACAGACAAATCGTTTGAGGCACGCGACTCGCGCAAGTAGCTTCACCTTTATCCTCCTGCTGCTTATTGTTCCTTTATTGTCCTTCATTCAATTGGTAGGTTCGACTAATTTGCACCCAAACAATACCCAAGCAATTACCCAAGCACAAAAAAGTTCCATGTTTGACAGAAAAAACAGAGCTCATTTGCATTAGTTATCGATGTGTTGCATTACTGGCGCGATTCCGTGAGTTCATGAAACCTCTTAGCACTGGACTGAGTACTAATCTCAACTTGGCCTGCTTCTGCAGGAACAATCTAAAACCTAAATTATACTACAGAAAAATAAATACCACACAAAAGTATTTCTAAGTAAATCGAGAAAAAGGAAACCTTCAAAATCAATAAATACGATCACAAAACCTCTTAACAGCGGGGGCAGCTGTAGTGTCAACTATTACTAGTTTAGAATTCCGAAGCGATTCAGAAAGTATTTTAGTTTTGTAGTTGACGAGTTTTCCGTGATTACTATAAAATCGCGATGTTTGCGACACTTGCTTGTAGAATTATTTGTGACTAGACCCTCCAGTCATCAGAAAAAACATGGAAGTTTAAAAATTTGAACTCTGTGGCAGCTTTTTTTTGTTGGCGATGAGTCTGCTCTCGAAACCAATAAAGTCAATGAAAACAAACGTTAATGCCGTTGATGTTGTTGCTATGGGTTCTTACTTACGATAATGTTGATTACTAGGGTTAATAGTCAAGTACAACAACCAACAGAAATATGGTGGCCGAACCCCTTCTTCCGACTTCTTCTCGATTTTCTCTGAGTGTCTTAACATCTTTGTGGACATTTTTGGGCCACGTTGTAGACTAGTAAGCTTGTGCATAGAAGGCGGTCACAGACTATACTACTTGTTCAGTATATGGTTGTGGTTTACACGTTTATAAAAGCGAAGATGTGTGGTTGGGTCAAGGTGTTAGTATTTCTTCATGAGATGCGTCCATTATTAAGGGAGGTTGAACTGTATATTGTTTGTGTGCTCCTTCACTTTGCCTATTATTGTATCTAGAATATGCAATCCATTTAATGCTATGTTTGGATTTTCACTCCAGGGTGATGCACGATGGCTGCAAATGACATACACCACAGCAGTAAATCCTATAGAACTAGTTATCTGGAGGCCGATGGAGAGAAGCCCTTTGAGTGTGATTTGTGTGGCAAATGTTTTAGTGAAGCAGGACATCTAGCGAGACATAAGAAAACACACAGTGGAATGAAGTTTTTTGAATTTGAGCAGTGTTTTAGTCAAGCAGGAAATCTAACGGAACATAAGAGAACGCACAGTGGAGAGAAACGGTTTGAATGTGACCAGTGTGGCAAACGTTTTAGTAAAGCAGGCCACCTAAAGAAACATAAGAGAACACACAGTGGGGAAAAGCCTTTTGGATGTGATCACTGTGGCAAATGTTTTAGTCAAGTGGGAAGTCTAACCCAACACAAGAGAACACACAGTGGAGAGAAGCCTTTTGAATGTGACCAGTGTGGCAAATGTTTTAGTCAAGCAGGAATTCTAAAGAGTCATAAGAGAACACACAGTGGGGAGAAACCTTTTGGATGTGATCAGTGTGGCAAATGTTTTAGTCAAGCAGGAAGTCTAAAGAGTCATAAGAGAACACACAGTGGGGAGAAACCTTTTGGATGTGATCGGTGTGGCAAATGTTTTAGTGAAGCGGGAAGTCTAGCGAGACATAAGAGAACACACAATGGAGATAAACCTTTTGGATGTGACCAGTGTGGTAAATGTTTTAGTGAAGCGGGAAGTCTCACGAGACATAAGAGAACACACAGTGGGGAAAGGCCTTTTGGATGTGATCACTGTGGCAAATGTTTTAGTCAAGCGGCAAGTCTAAGCCAACACAAGAGAACACACAGTGGAGAGAAGCCTTTTGAATGTGACCAGTGTGGCAAATGTTTTAGTCAAGCAGGAATTCTAAAGAGTCATAAGAGAACACACAGTGGGGAGAAACCTTTTGGATGTGATCAGTGTGGCAAATGTTTTAGTCAAGCAGGAAGTCTAAAGAGTCATAAGAGAACACACAGTGGGGAGAAACCTTTTGGATGTGATCGGTGTGGCAAATGTTTTAGTGAAGCGGGAAGTCTAGCGAACCATCAGAGAACACACAGTGGAGAGAAGCCTTTTGAATGCGACCAGTGTGGTAAATGTTTTAGTGAAGCAGGGAATCTCAGGAAACATGAAAGAATACACAGTGGAGAGAAAGCAGGAAGTCTAAGACAACACACACAAACACACAGCTCGGAGACACAATTCAAGTGCGAGCAGCCTGATGATTCCTACAGTATCTCTGAACTTTTAGGCGACATTACGAAAATCAAGCAGGAAAAGTTATGACAGTATGCCTTGTGGCAGGTGTTTATCAAGATTCATCAAAATATATAGTGCACAAGGGAAGAAGTCTTTTCACCAGATGCATTGCATGAATTACAAGACTGTTACCGCCACATTTCTGTTGCTCGAACAACATCCCATGCAGTCGTTTTCTGAAGTAAAGATCCACCCCATTAACAATGTCAGATTATTGGGGCCCATTAGTTGCCCGATTTACAGGAGTATTTTCAGGTCAAATAAAAACTCAGAATAGTGGTCGTTTGAGGTGTTCTCATATTTTAAAGAATAAAGATTGTTTACTGGAACATGTTACATGTTATCGCCCATTTTTCTCATACCCCTTGAATTCCCAGCATAATGAATGTGCTTTTTTCCTCCTTCAACTGTTTCTTCTTTTCTATTTCGGTTCTCTTGTCATATTATTCTCTCTTGACTCGCGTTGGCAAGAGTGAAGCGAGCGCCAAAGGCGTAAGCTCATTACCAGAAATCATGGACATTTCGAGCCCGTTAACAATTGTCAGCGGTATATCATGTTACACTCCAGAACAATAAAATCCAATATGGCGGCGGTTATCGCTCGGTCCGAAAGGAAGCGTGTTTCTTACGATGTGCTTCACAGGTTGAGCACTGTTGATATATTGTATGCCGAAAATAGGAAAAAGAGGAGATCACAAGTTAAATGTATGGTGAACAGTCCATCCACAGCACTAGCGTTGAGCAGATCGATGTAACCTAATTCCACAGGGTTACTATCTAAAAGATCAACCCACGAGCTTAAAAGTGGCCAAGAAATCTCCACACAAAACAGGAATTCATATTGCTGAGAAGCCTGTTGTTTGGCATAGTTAAGAGGAGGTTCTGAATATAGCTTAACTGCCCATTCTTGTTTCTGTTTTTTGTAAGCAGTAAGAACTTCAGACATTTTTACTTTGTTTTGATACAGCAAACTTCGTTTTTCCCTCGTGAATTTACGGTAAAACCAAGCCTGTAAGGGAAATGGTCAAAACTATTGTACTCAGACAGGACCCACCACTCTGCAAAAAGACAGGTGGTCTCTTCATGTACCCCCCTTTCCCCACCTTAAAAGATTGTGTCTTGTTTGTATAGCCCCCACTCTATCTGGAGTAGAAACTAAGAAAAAGATTCAAACCTGCCTGTGCCATTTTTCCAGCAACGCAAGCTTCATGCACACCTAATATGAAAGTCTCCACTCAAATTTTGGGGCCAATAAATTTTGTCCATTTGGTTGATCAGGCAGGTGGTGTCTTGCATAGCCCCCCTACCTTACACAAGGTGGGTCTTCATTGAGTACACTTGTTATGACCACTTCCCTAATATATAGATTTAGCCGAGCCTAAAAGCGGAGCCCCCCTTTTTGTTTCGTTTGTTTGTTTGTTTGTTTGCTGGCAGTTATTAATTTGCGAAACTACTCTCATTCAAGTCGTTAAATTAAAAAAAAAAAGAAAAAATAAAAGAAAAAAATTCTTATTCTCGCTGAGAACCGAACCCGGGTCGTCGGCGTATGAAGTCGGATGTTAGACCACAAGGCCATGAGCGTCTACTGACAATATTTACATTAATTTTAATACTTTTTTCTTTTTCCGTGACAAGCTGCCTATCAGCATGAAAATGCTGGTGTTTTTCCTAGAAAAATGTGTTCGGAACGCCGTAAAAACCATGGTTGTGGACAGAAAAAACAAAAAGCACTAGCTCTGCTATATTTGGCGTCGAAACCGCTGCGAAAAGCTCAAGCGGTGTGCCGACCGAGTTCGAACGGAACCGACAACTGACAAGGCAAATTTGAACTTTTCGCCTGAACTTTATCGCCTAATTTTTTCGCCTAAATTGAACTTTTCCCCTTCCACCAAAAAGACAACTGAGTATTCTTTTGAACTCTTTTTTCCCATTAACAAATTTGTTTTTGACTTTTGTTGTCTTTGCTTGTTTTGCTACAATGCGGCTCAACATGCGATTTCGCGCCAAAAACGCATGGGATTCAGCATAGGGTTTTATCCAGTTTATGAAGTGTATTGGTGACCCTGTGGTGCGGACGGACGGACGGACGGACGTAACGGTCACGTGACTATACTTCACTACCAAAATTTCTTTGCTTGATATGTTACCAAATTTCCTTAGCAATGGAGCTCCGCTGACGCGCTAGCGCGCTGGCTCCGCTATTATTATTCAGGGGGGTCTGGAACCTAATTTCTATCCCGTGAAGCATTGTTTTTTAACAACAAACAAAATGGCGACTGGAGAGAAGTTTCAGTGGAGATTTTCCTCCCCTTCTTCGACTGAATTACGTTTACGTAAATGGAGATGGGAAAATGAGGGATGTAACAGTGACTTTCGCAGAAGTATTTTGCAGACAAATATTCATCGTTTTTTCTGTGAATCTGAATACACCAAACATCGATGAATATAATTATATCGAGTCGCGCAAATTGAATTCGTTGACAGGTTCAGCCCGGATTCTACGAGTGTTTGCCATGACTTCATCAGGATTTTAAGGCAATTGCCGAAAGAGATGGACCCGACAGTCAAGATAAATTGAAAACAATTATTCGCCGACTTCTCACTGAAGTGATGCGTGTGCAAATTAGATGCTGTTGTCTTACGACTGTACTACTGTTATGAATGAACAAACACAAAATAAAGGACAGAAAAATCATTTTTGAAAAAGGTTATTCGAGGACCCATAAGTTCATACTTAAATGAAATTCGCGTTACACTTCCTTCATCGTGGGTTCGTCCACGCAAGGGAAAACAGCTGAACACAAAGCAAAAAAAGGGACCATCTGTCAGATCTGAGCGCGTTTTCTAATATGTTTTTCAATTCAACGTCAACATAAAGAAAGTAAATGACACATTACTAATTACATAAATTAACTTCCTGTAATTTCTTTGACGGCATTGCTCCAAATAATGTACCGTCTACCCTTCAAAAACTCCACTAACTTGGTTGTGTTTCAGAACAGGACATGCTCTCCACCGTGAAGAAAGCAACGGTTAAGTGCTCGAAGACAAATTTCGCAACTTGAACTTTCGCCTTCCATTTTAGATACTTTTTCTCCAGTTCAAAACTTCAGTACTGTCGGACAATCGTTTTGCTCAATAAGCTAGCTTAAGCTTTTAAAGGAACCTCTTTTCTTCAAAAGCGATGATGGTCATGCGATTTCCCGCCAAGAAAAACGCAGGTTGCCCAAAAGAACCGCAAGATTTCCCGCCATTAAAAGATGGTATTCTTCAGCACCCGTCGTGTTGTTCTGGGACTCCCCTCTCCCTACCCCAGGGAGGTGCTGAAATAAAGGCTGTCTGTCTGTCTGTCTGTCTGTCTTTATGGAAACGTTCCGGAATATCTAATTCGAGATACTGGGTTTCCAGTTGTCGACTTCTTCGTTTAGGCTCAATTAACACTGGTTTCCCGATTCATCACATATGGAGTGTTCGCATTCGTCAAGTGTTTACATTAAAGGGTATTCAGATTCCTAATAGTTTACACTACACTACGAATTGGGAGATAGGTGGTTGTTTCACAGGGCGTAGACTAAAATGTGAAAAATATAGTTCAGACTCTGTTCAGTTTCTGACACAAACAAACTTTTGTATTATGCTTTGGCTACTTGTCATATGAGGTGTTGTGTGACAAAAATACTGCGAGCGACTGCGAGCAGACTGGAAGCTAGTGTGTTCAATATGGCGGCTCTCATGTGTTGAATTGAACGCTCGTGGTTTGAAGTCTTTGCGACTTACTCTCTTCACTGTTTTGCTTCCGAAAAGGTAAGAAAACTAACGTATAGAACTACGGACCTTTCATAAACCTGGTGTATTGTTGTTTTGGCTTGTTCGCACTTCCCCATTAACATACCAAATACATGTACATGTGTATGCCAAACGAGTTTCAAAATGTCCGAGCACATGTGTGGAAGAAGCACTTTAATCCACCTCACTGTAGACGCGATAGGACATAGGAGGACTTAGGACACTTTATTGAACGTGGTAATATACTTAGGCATACGGGTAGTTCCACGACTAATGACAAGTTAAGAATTAAGATCAAAATAAACTAAATAAGAAGACGCCTGATGGCGTTTACGCGGGTTGTGCTAGTGTATGTAAGGACTATTTAGTTGCCGCTCACACGTGTGAGAAATGAAGCATAATGACTCGGGTGAGAAGGAATAATTCCGAAGTCTTTATTGTAAAAACAACGTAATGTTGGTAAAAATAGTTCCATTCATTACGCTTTAGTCGATATCACATTAATTCTTCGAAGTAAACCAAAAAAAGTCCGAAGGAAACTCTGCGATCTAAAGGAAATTTAAGATGTCGATTGTAACCTGAGTAAACACAAATATGCGGTATGCAAATTTAGTAAGATTTGCATGAATGATTTTCTGTAATGCAATAAGCACTTCTCAAAGAGTCTCAAGACAGCAAATTGCTTTCACAGCTGTGTTGGAAGGCGAATGTGTTGTTGAAATTATATTTCTATGCTATTTCTTCGAGCATTCCTGTTTTGCTAGGAAATTAAAGTGGTTAAGATGCAGAGATTTTTGGCGAGTTCACCCACGAGATCTGCCGTGACCTCGACACCTCGTGCACGTGAATGTCTTGTTTTGAAGAAGAGTTCCCGTAGTTTGCCATAATTATAGCTTTTGGACTTTCTGTTTCTCTTTCTTGGGTGGCATAAAAAACTGAATCGAGTCAGTTCTAAGTTGAGCCCGTATCACCGCATCAGACACGATTGAAACAATTGTTTACGTTTTGCCATGTGAGATCACGTATGTAGCTTTCGTAACTTCTTGCGTTTCGAATGTTCTTGCGGGTAAACCGTGAAAACATAGCATTTTCCCTTGTTGTGCCGGCTTGCGTGTTCTTGTGGCACAAAAACTTCTTGCGCCACTTCTTGCGCATACATTTACGGTACGTCCTCTTCCCGTTTCTTCTATCGATTTGAGTTTGTACTTTGCCTCCTACGTGCTGTTTGTGTTCAACCCAACCTGACTTGCACATGATTCGAAGTGTTACAGCCAATAAAAAGGCACAATTTTTCCGGGACGTCCCTTGAGCCTCGTGCCAAGGGCACGGGAAATGGGAAAGTTAAAAAAACATGCCCATTTGTGACACTGATGAAAAAATTCCATTGACCGAAACCTAGACGCTGGCTGACTACATCATTCCGCGTAAATTTTGCAATGTGTATAAACACGAATTGCGAATTATGGGCTGGGTTTGAAAGTACACAGACTACTTTAAGTGAATTACATGTAGGCATAATTATAGAATACAGGGCCAATTTCCAGCACAGATCTAGGAAACATTGTGACCATTTTCCCTATATTAATATGAGCTCTGAAGGTGCAAGCTTCTAGGGGGGTGAGAAAAATTTTTAGATTTTGACTGCCTCAAGTGCCATTTCCTGGGATTATGTTTCACTGATTCTGAGTCAGAAAATTGGCTAGTTTCATTTAAGATTTTCCCCGGGTTAAGCCTTGAAAATTGGCAGATTATTTCATCAATGTCAAATCCATACTGTGATGGATATGATAAGTCCCATTAATCACGTTTGTGTCACGTTGGTTCAACTGTATCTTTTCACTCTCTTTAAAGCCTACGCTCATAGAGTGCAGGCAATATTGTGTAAATCTTGCGGGCAATTATGCATCACATAGTAACCTTTCCAGCTGGAACTGATTCCAGTGCGTGTGACTGTACCGGGAAATCACACTGCATGTTTTATTTTTGAATTAAGTGTCACATCTGCTGGATCTGTGCCTGATTTTCTAGGTAGTGTTGTATATTTGTTGAACTGGCTCAGTGGCTCGCCAGTCGACTCAACAAGCCATCAAGCCCCAAACCATTAAATATACGTTCCTTGTTCTGGTGAGACACTAAGGCACTCCATAATATATCTTCCTCGTTCTTTAAGTGGGCTACTGTCTCCTCTAAAAAAATGTTGCATTCAAAAGTATTTCTTTAGAAAAGGAATATGGACCTGTACCCTTCTAGAATCCATTAAAAATGGGGAGTTTACTAGAACACAAAAGCATGAAAAAAACAAAAACTTTCCAAAACAGTTCCACAACAATTGAAACTACCAAAATGAAAGCACTGAATCCACAGAAACATAGATTCTTACCTTTAAAAACTTAAGGAAATTGAAAAACAGATGGGTAAAATTTTGGGTTTCATCTTGCAAGGCCCTCTTATTGTATTAGAAGACAGTATTGAGAGTCAGTAGTTCACTAGTACATGGATACATGTATATTTATTGTGCTGTTGTTCCCATATAAGAGCAAGAGAATGTACAGGTACAAAATATATACGCCAGCATATTACATTGTACAATCCTGGTTTCACTGGTTTTTTGGTGAAGGAGGACAAAGCAAAAACAAAATGCAGTGGATAATAAACCTCTTCTTCGGTGTTTTGGTTGATGATACTGTATGTGTGGACATTTCACTCATTGCTCGCATTTTCTTCCTCTCTGCAGATCTCTGAAAAGTATTTCCCAACTAGTAAAATATCTGCGCATATTAACTTCCAAAACACATTAAATAAGACGTATATACACAAATAATCTACAGTATAAATTTTGGTTTAGCTTCAGACCTTAATTTTGGTTCCACGATCCAATGATTTTAGTTTTATTTCATTTCCGAAAAACGAAAACCAATACTGGTCAGTGTAGTGTGTCTATACCTAGAGTCAGGGTTCCAATGGCCTTGCTGTGGCTTTGGGTCATTTAGCTAGGTTAGGCATTTTTGTCTGGGCTCCGTGCAACAAGAGTAGAACCTAAGGCTCTGGTCTCCATGGTGAAACTCTAGGAACTCTCGTCCTTTGGCATCCTATAATAATCAATCACGAGGGCATGCACATACTGGATGTGAAGTCCCAGGCTCAGATTTTCAGCTGGGGTGTTGGCACCTCAGTGATTCTGAGTGTTTTTTTAATTCAAAGGCAAAAGGACTCATTTTTCTGGAAGAAAAGTCACTCCTAGTTAAAACTCCTTTACTGTTACTGAATCATTTGCCTGTGTAACCAATCTTTTTCAGTTCTTCTTTAGCACTATGTTTTTTAATAAAAACATAATGATGGCTACATGAAGAGCTGTAGTATTGGCAACTGAAACTGTTGGGCTTGGACAACTTTGTTTTGCCACCTTAAACAGTGTCCGTGTTAGGTGGTCTAATGTAAGATAAAATGTGTGAGCTTGCACTGGAACAAAGAGAACTGACCACAGTAGCAGGTCACCAAACAATGTGGGTGTCCATAAAATGTTGTTCCACACAGTATTGCTTTGTGAATGTTGCCAATGCCTCACAGTGGGGTATACAGGTGCATTCTATGCTAATCTCACGCAGAAACTCATGGCGATAATCTTTGGTGTAGCCCACACAAAAATAAATAATGCAACCCGGTGGTGGGAATTGTTCCTATAAATTATTATTCATATAATATTTATTGTTCATATAATATATTATTCAAAATCTCCACGGCCAGCCTCGTGGGACAAGATCTGAATCACTTCTTGCTTTTAAGCAATCCAACAAACTATAAAATTCTACATGTAACTAGCATTGCCAGAAAAAAATTAACACATTTGCAAAGAATGCAAGGAGCTTACAAACATGGACATATAGTGAGTACATGTACATTTGTGAAATCTCTTCAGTTGATCAATATTTACCCTCTGAAAGCCCTATTCTGAGAGATTGCAAAATTTTCTGTACATCTTAAGGTAACTTGTCTCTGCCAGGGTTTGAGCATAACTTTGTAAAATTGCTACTTGGAATATTAACAGCATGAAATTAATAACATATGTTTATAATGTTAATAATCTGTCTTTATTCAATTTTACATAATATACATGTACTGTAAGGTGTTTGTAATGTTGTCTTAAATTTGTTGCTTTATTTCTGATTAAAGAGGATTATAACTGTAAGATTTTTTGAGCAATGAACAAGATAAAGATGACACGACTTCCAGATCAAATGCAGTTGTGCCCCTTCAGGGTCCTGCCAACATTATGGCCAGCCTGAGTGTTTGTAGAATCTTACTACAGTGTGCATGTACATGCATGCAAGATTGTCACCACTGAGAATTCAATCCCAACAGAATTCACATTAAAAAGTCAGAGTGCACCTTTCAATAACACTTAACTTCAAATCCCAGCTCATACTGGTAATTTGCATGTCAATCCAAATTTCATTTGAAAACCAACAACTCAAAAAAAGTAACAAAGTGAAGAACTGGATCAAAATCACAAACCATAGTTCACTGAAACATGACCGTTTGACCAAACTAAAATGTTCTTCCAAAGACCTGCTGCAATGATTGATTTGGTGCTTCAGAGTTTGCATATTATTGAAAGGTGTAATAATAGTAAGTTACATGTAGAATACTTCAAATCTT
This sequence comes from Siderastrea siderea, assembly GCA_964030785.1. Lineage (NCBI taxonomy): Eukaryota > Metazoa > Cnidaria > Anthozoa > Scleractinia > Rhizangiidae > Siderastrea > Siderastrea siderea. The sequence goes on from OZ034967.1 coordinate 23,560,245, forward strand.
TTCTTTTGTTGTATGACTAAATTCAACTCAAAAGTTTAAGTAGCAGCATTTTGCCTAAAATATAAACTGACCATTGAATGTAATTTTTTTTCAGTTTGCCTTAAATGTCTAGTCAATTTGTTTTGTTTCCAAAGATGTTAAGGGAATGATATGTTTGCAAAAGTTGTTTTTAACCAAAGCAGCTATAGTGTTTCATTTGGATCTACAAAGAACAATTAATGTTAATGTATGGATCTGAATGGGATCAAACAACGTCTGTATTGATAATCTGAAGTATTGAAAAAGGAATGAAATAAATCCTCTGAACTACATGAATTTTTCATTTTCTTTTTAATTACAGTGTAACAGTGTAATCTACCAGAACAGATCAACAAAAGGAGGTTGAGGTTTTTTGGTAAGTTTTCTATATGGACATGATTCATAACCAACAGCTTACAATATTGCCTGAAGGGTGGGGAGGGGGCAGTCTGAGGATTCTTGGCATTCACTTGACATTGAGATGAATGAAAGAGGGATCACTCAGTTAAATTGCTAAGACAGATACGGGGTGTGTGTCAAATCTGAAGCCATCGATTTTCATTTTGTACAGTGTAGTATGATGACAAGTTTCATGATGGGGATTTTTTTCGTAGCTCGTGGCATTTTAAGATGTATTTACAGCCATGTTCGAAAATCCTAATAAAAATGTTTATCTGGGAAGCTTGCTGGCAGTCCCCGCGACATGTCTTCAAGTCAACCATCTACCCTTTCGCTTCGTACATGTATGCACTCTAGCTTTCTAAGGGGTATACAAGGCTTTTATCATCACTAACGTTAGGGTTCAAATAACAAACGTGGACTGCTTATAAAAGTTTTTTGCTGCTTCCAGTGTCAAATAATTGCTTTCAAATATGAATTGAGCAATATTTGTGAATTATAAATAAGATTTTACGTGCCCGTACCACTGTCAGAGTTAGAGCCCACCCAGCGACTGATCCCACCATCAGCCAAAGCGAGCCATCTGCTTCCAGTTCAATCGGTCGTCTGGCTGCAAACCAAGTTCCTGTCCCTTCCCGCACCTGTGCCGATGCTGCTGCTCAGCCAGCCATTCCATTGTTGACTACCTCATCGGCATTTCCAAGGGATTACCACCAGAGTTCTAGCATCTGTGACCACGGCAAGAGAGAGAGTGCAGCCACTCGCTGAGAACATTTTTACCCCCATTAATGTAGATATTCGAGAGAGGAAACTTTCCCAGCATCTTAATCATGATTTTAGCACTGGTTTATTTAACGCATTAAGCTCTGGCACAGATATTGGGTATACTGGTCCGGAAAAACACTGGGTCTCCCGTAACTTGACATCTGAGAAGCAGCACCCCGAGGTGGTCTCATCAAACCTAACTAAGGAGATATCGTTGCGTTGGGTAGGGAGGCCTTTCTCTTCTCCTCCTCTACCCATCTCTAGTGTCACCCCCTCGACGTGGTTCCAAAAAAAAACATTATTCGGAATGGCACCCCGGAAGGGGCAAGGATTTTAGTGACTACATTCCCAAGGACCCCTACACCCTTCAATACGTTCAGGTGGACAATGACCTTAAGTCCTCCTTTTGCCTTATCGCAGTTCATCCGGATGACTGGCTCCTGATGGGAATTTACTGGCAATCTCAGTATTATGTGGATCTTTACCTTGCCGTTGGTCTTAGGAGCGCCCCCTTTTTGTTTAACTAGTTTTCTGATGCCCTAGAGTGGATCCTCCAACATAATTATGGCCTAGAACACGTCCTTCACATTTTGGACGATTTTTTCATAGCCTAACCTATGCGAGTCCAATGTCTGACAAGATTTAGCAGTTTACTCTGGTTGTTCGTGTCCTTCCAGGCTCCTGTGGTAGCACCGAAATGACTTGGCCCCTCCCAAGAGGTAGAATTTATGGGCATTGTTTTAGACAGCATGCAAATGGAAGCCTGCCTTCCAGATGATAACATCACGGGCACCCGGGAAATGCTGAATTCCTTTACTAAGCATCGATCCGTGCGCCTCCTTGAATTGCTGTCTCTTACTGGTACCCTTCAATTTGCTTGCAAGGCGGTTGTCCCGGGGAGAATTCTCCTTCAACACATGATCAATTTAACCAAAGGGGTCCCCAGCCGTTTTCACCACATCAGATTGAATAGAGAGTTCTTTAAAGATCTCAAGGCAGTGTCTAGATTCCCAGCCGCCGGGTACGGATGCCTTGAGACTAAATACCCAGCAGTGCAAAATTTTCAAACATTTATTCTGAAGTAATCGATATTACCTTAGAATTGCCAAGCGATTCAGAAAAAGTATTTGGTTTTGTAGTTGACGAGTTTTCCGTGCTTACTATTAAATCGCGATGTTTGCGACACTTGCATGTAGAATGATATGTGGCTATGCCCTCCAGTCATCAGAAAAGGCATAGAATTTTAAAATTTGAGCTCTGTGGCAACAGTTTTTTGTTTCTTTGTTTGTTTGGCGAGGAGTCTGCTCTCCAAACCATTAAAGTCAATGAAAACAAACGTTAATGACGTTAATGTTTTTGCTATGGGTGCTTGTACTTACGTTTATGTTGATTACTAAGGTTACTAGTCAAGTACAACAACCAACAGAGATATGGTGACCGAACCCCTTCTTCCGACTTCTTCTCGATTTTCTCAGAGAGAGAGAAAGTCTTGACATCTTTGTGGACATTTTTTGGCCACGTTGTAGACTACTAAGCTTGTGCACAGAAGGAGTGCACAGACTGTATACTACTTATTTATATAGTGAATATGTGTTGTTGGTTCAAGGTGTTAATATTGGTATTTCTTTATGAGATGAGTCCATTATTACAGTACGTCGAACTGTATATTGTTTCTTTGCTCCTTCACTTTGCCTACTGTGGTATCTAGAATATGCAATTCATTTAATGCTATATTTGGATTTTCTCTCTAGGGTGATGAACGATGGCTGCAATTCACGTACACCACTGCAGCAAATCCTATGGAACTAGTTATCTAGAGGCCGATAGAGAGAAGCCCTTTGAGTGTGATTTGTGTGGCAAATGTTTTAGTGAAGCAGGACATCTAGTGAGACATAAAAGAATACACAGTGGAGAGAAGCCTTTTGAATGTGACCAGTGTGGCAAACGTTTTACTGAAAAGGGCCATCTAACGAGTCATAAGAGAACGCACAGTGGGGAGAAACCTTTTGAATGTGAGCAGTGTGGAAAATGTTTCAGTCAGGTGGGACATTTAACGAGACATAAAAGAACACACAGTGGAGAGAAGCCTTTTGAATGTGACCAGTGTGGCAAACGTTTTTGTGAAGCAGGATATGTAACGAGACATAAAAGAACACACAGTGGAGAGAAGCCTTTTGAATGTGACCAGTGTGGCAAACGTTTTAGTGAAGGAGGACATCTAACGAAACATAAAAGAACACACAGTGGAGAGAAGCCTTTTGAATGTGACCAGTGCGGCAAATGCTTTAGTCAAGCAGGAAGTCTAACGAGTCATAAGAGAACACACAGTGGGGAGAAACCTTTTGAATGTGACCAGTGTGGCAAATGTTTTAGTCAGACAGGAAGTCTAACACAACACAAGAGAACACACAGTGGGGAGAAGCCTTTTGAATGTGACCAGTGTGGCAAATGTTTTAGTGAAGCAGGGAATCTCAGGAAACATAAAAGAATACACAGTGGTGAGAAACCTTTTGACTGTGACAAGTGTGGGAAATATTTTACTCAAGCAGGAAGTCTAAGACAACACAAACTAACACACAGCTCGGAGAAACAATTCAAATGCGAGCAGCCTGATGATTTTTACAATATCTCTGAACTTTTAAGCGACATTTCGGAAATCAAGCAGGAAAAGTTATGACAGTATGCCAAGTGGCAGATTTTTATCAAGATGCATCAAAATACGTACTGCAGAAGGGAAGAATTCTTTTCACCGGATGCGTCGCATGAATTATGAGATAATTACTTGTCATCTTAGTATTCTCTCTTGGCTCGTTCCCTTTACTTGATGTCACGTAATGACGTCATGGACTAACAGGGTTTGCAGCAATAAGCAACGGACGTCGTTTGTTTCACTTTGGCCAGCGTGAAGCGAGCGCCAAAGGCGTGAGCTCTTAGCTTCTATGGGGGTCTGGGGGTTTGGTCCCACCGAAAATTTTTCAAATTGTATCCTCTGAAACACCGTCTTCAGCGTTCCTGAGATCAAACAAGCAGTTTTCTAGGCAAGGTCCTAGCCCACTTTAGGCTCATGAAAAAGCAAAGTATTTTGAATGGTGATAACATCAAAGAACATCTTGTTATCAAGAAGTACTTTGTGAAGTTTAGGGGAAGGGCTCACGATGGTATGTCACGTAAAAGTACCGGACATCACATTGCAAACAACCGGATGTTACGTCCGGCCTCTGGGCTCAAATGAAAAGCGTGGGCTAATAAAAAGATGGACACCAGTATCTGTAATTGTCTTAGGTCTGTCAGGCCAGGTGGTGCTCTGTGAGTGTTTGGGTGGAGTGTGTCGCTGGGACCTTAAAAACCTTACCCTGTGCCAAAGACAGCGGCACATACCCCTATGGCGTAAAAGTAGGAGAACCTCCCCCGGGCTGTGAAGTGTTTACATTTGATCACGAAAATTTGTTTGAATTTCGTTTGAATTTGCATTTGATGAGGAATTTGTTTGCATTTGATCGCTTTGAATACGCTGTTTTGTGACTTGAGTTTATGTTGATAAGTGCTACTTTCCGGTAGTAACGAGCACACAGACGACTACAACAGCGAACTCACATCAGACATGTATATTTATAAAACTGTCAAACATGGCCGAGCTTACAACACTCGCTACTGCGCATGCGTTGCACCTTATGTTTACTATCTTGCAGGCTCACGATAAGATGAATATGTCAACATCCTTTCTTAAAGAAAAAAATCTAAGTCAACGAGATTAAAATGTCTCTTGCTTGTAACGAATAATAACTTGGAATCAATCTCAAAATTTTGGAAGTAATTAATTGTTCGCAAAACTAAAAGTTGAATTCATAGTCTTTGAGCAAGTAAGGTTCCTTCCTGGTCCACTGGGGACTTGTCTGGATGTCTGTTTGAGCAGCGTCAGCCTTGGTGTATTCTGGGCGCGGTCTTCTTCTTAGTGTGCGTCGGCAGGCTGTGCACATTCTTCATAACAGGTGGTGGAGCTCTCTTCAGTGACGCATTGTGTGTCGTAGCACACAAATGAAATATTTTTCTCCTGTAGACAACTTCCTTCCCATCTATTATGTAGGATCGGTCACTGTGTTCAGACCGCACGGCTCCTCTTCTCCAATCACACTTCTTTCGTTCTGAGTGTTGGTAGTACACTTGTTGACCAGAAACGAGTTGCTTCAGATCTCAAGGCGGCGCTTGGCTCTTCTCGATGTCACTTGCCTGTTACTTCTGATTCTCTTGGTTTTCGCGGATGGTAGCATTGCTCGCGTATTTCTACCAAACATCATTTCAGCAGGGCTGATGCCAGTGTCTTTTCAAGGTGTGTTCTTCAATTCAAGCAGTGCTTCATATTGATCAGTACCATCCATTAGTGCTTTCAGCATCACCATTTTCTAAATAACTTCTGCCCTTAATCTCAAACACATCGACACCGATCTTGCTTCACGCTGTTTCTCCTTTTTCATGCTGTTTGAGTGTCTCTTTCTAATTTCTAGGTTTGTGTAGCTGGCAGACTTGACAGTTTTCGGCCACTTGTCGTATCTCCGTTGCCGTTAAAAGATTATTGCTATTGAAACTTCTAGGACAAGAAAAACGGCAATTGCCCAAAGAGATGGGCACGACAGTGAAAATAAATTGAAAACAATTATTCGCCGACATCTCACTGAAGTGATGCTTGTGCAAATTAGATGCCCTTGTCTTACGACTATGCTTTCACCTACTGTTATGATAGAACAAACACAAAATAAAGGACAGAAAAATCATTTTTGAAACGCTTGTTCAAAGACCCATAAGTTTATACTTAAATGAAGTTCGCGTTATGCATCAGTCAATTCCAGTAGTGCCCATCCCCCCCCCCCCGGGCCAACCCCCGGGCATTAGCTTTTTTTTTTAATGGCAAATTCCCGGGGGTGGGGATAAACAATTCCGTCAAATGCCCCGGGCTGGGACCAAAAAAGAAGGCAAATGCCCCACCCCCGGGATCATCTAGAAAGCAACACTGCTCAAGATTTAATAAATCATAACAAGAAAGTTTCAGTCATCATTAAGACCATTAAGGCTGGTTTCCATATCATCGCTATGATTGCTGCAATCGCTGGAAAAAACGTTCAGCAATCGTTGTGATCACATGGGTACCACACTTCAGCGATCGTAGCGCTCACATCATTTCACAACGATCGTGAAGAGTGGTTTCTATATGATTGCAACGATTGCGATCACAAAGATCGTAGCAACCGTACGGAGACCAACCTTTATTTTCAATACTTTTCGGTTGTTTACCCGTGCGTCTATCCTCGATCCCGTTGTTCATTTGCTTTAATGCCACTTATCAGTAACACGCCAAACTGTGTACCTCACAGTTCCTTTTGGTTCAATTATTCATTCATTTATGTGATTTTGACCTGCACAATTCATGTGTTTATTGTGTTTATTTTTAAAATATACTAAGAAATGCTTAAATATATTAAGTTATCGAGGAACTGAAAACGCATTATCCGTATTTATCAAACGGCCAAAATCGTAAAAGATTTTCACGAAAGTGATCATCTTGGATAGCTTTAAAATCCATATATTACATGCGAGACCAAAACCTGACAAAGATGTCAAGTGCCCCGGGATCGTCCCGGGGGTAGGCAAATGCCCAACCCCCGGGCAGTGATAAAATTTCAAATGCCCCACCCCCGGGATTGACACATGAGCAAATGCCCGGCTAATGCCCGGGGGGGGGGGGGATGGGCACCGCTGGAATTGACTGATGCATTACACTTCCTACATCGTGGGTCCGTCCACGCAAGTGAAAACAGCTGAACACAAAGCAAAAGAAAAAAACAGGAACATCTGTCTGAGCAAGTTTCCTAAGATGTTTTTCAATTCAACGTCAACAAAAACAAAGTAAATGACACTTTTCTAATAATAAATTAAATTTCCGTAATTTCGTTGACCGTATTGCTCATAATCATGTACCGTATACCCTTCAAAAACTCCACTTAGGGGCCGTCGACATATTCACAAGTTCCCCGCTTAACGTCCACTGAACGTTTAGGGGGGGGGGGGGGACGGGGTTAGGAAGAGTCGAGATTTGGACGTTAGAGTGGGGAATCTAGAAAAAGAACCCATATAATAACGTATTAAAAGAAACACATTTTACTCATGTTGATAACAGAACATGAAGAGAAAAACGAAGTATTTCTTCACCTTCTTGTTATTGAAGTAGAAAATGAGGGCAAACAAACTCGATGCTGCTGTGATCTACGTAGTTTGTCACTTACAAAGATGGCGCAGAAGTAATATGCGTTCGCTAGATTTTACAGAACCAACAGATGTGTTATGTCTGGATATGAAAGCAACAGTGGTTAATTTAAAAAGTTCCAACCGAATTTTAAACCTTTCAGGGCTCGAGACTAACTTTTCAGCCTAGTAGCCAAGTGGCTAGTGAGAGGTTTGATTTCACTAGCCAAAACAAATTTTCACTAGCCAGACTTTTTTTGCATAATCTCATACTGTGTTCAATGGGTCTAATTTTTATCCGAGTTAACTGTATACATGCCTCTCTGTAATCTCAAGAGTGAAGAACTTGAATGTTGACTATTTTTTCCAACGGTTTAAAATCCTCACACGCGGAATATAAAGTACTATGTGCCTTCAGGGCAAATTCCCAGGCGCGATGTAGTTCACGCCTCTCTTTTCCGTTTCGATCAGATCATGACGAATAACTCGAACAGTTAACCTTATATGAGCATGTCATCGTACGAAGAAACGTTATGAAGACAAGACTAACATCGTACGAACGTTGTAAGGTACGGAAAAACGTTAAAAAGGCAAGTCTGATACAGCACTCAACTCACGTACGGAAAACGTCTCCAACAGAAGACTAGTAAATTATCGGAGTATTTAAGTGCGGAGAAACAATGAGCAGAAAAAAAAATAATAAGGTTCGAACTTACTAAGGTACGGAGAAACGTTGAGAGGTCATATCAAACACGTTGGTTGCAAACGCACTACAGTAGGGAGAAACGCTGCCAACTCACCAAGCTACAGAGACTAATAAAATACGCAACCACTTACGGAGAAACGTTATTAGACAAAACTAATTCCGTAAGAACGTGTGTGACGTACGGAAGAACGCCGAACGGACAAACTGAACTATTACAGTGGGACAAGAAATTACGGAGAAACGTAAATGAGACAACTAAAATCGCACTAACGTATGGATAAACGTTGAGAAGACAACACTAATACCGTATGAACATACTAACGTACAGAGAAACGCTAAGCAGTGACCACTTATCGTACAAATGTATACTAACACACTGAAAACCTTAGGAAGAGCAGAACAACGTAGTGCGAACGTGCTAACGTACAAAGAAACATTGAGAAGGCTAGACTAATAAATCAACGAACCTACTTACATACGGAGAAACGTTGTGAAGACGTTACCTACAGAGAAACGTTGGGAAGAGAAACTATTTCAAGTAGGAACGTAGCAATTAATGGAAAAAAGACGATAACAGAAGACTAAAGAATTGTGTTAACCTACTAACGTTTAGACAAATATCATATGAACGCACCAATGGACCTTTCAAGGAAACATGTGGTGAAACGTTCTGAAGACGGCTAATTTCGTTCGAACGTAGAAATGACAGAGAAAACGTTGCCATCTGGGACAAGAATTAGTAGGGAAAAACGTTGAGAGGACAAAACAAGTGTCATACGAACATTATGATATCCTTTTACGAAATAAGTTTAGTTTCTGCTGCAATATTTAGTTTGGTTTCCATCAGGTGCTTTAGTGCTTCGAAATTTTCACTAGCTAAAATGGCTAGTGAAAGCGCAAAACTTACTAGCCAAAACGGAATTTCTACTAGTCTGTGACTAGTTGGCTACCGTTAGTCTTGAGCCCCGCCTTCCCAATCACTAAAGCTTTTCACTGTCTTTTCGATGCGGAATTCATTCCAGTTACAATACAACTGCATCTTCTTGTCATGGGTATAAATTTCGTCGAAGCTTTCGGCTCTAGAAAAACATGGGACTGCGAAATTCTGTGTGGACGTTAAGGAGGAGGGGGTGAGGGGGTCTGACCTAAACGTCCAGTGGACGTTAAGCGGGGAACTTATAAATATGTCGACGGTCCCTAACTTGGTTGTGTTTCAGAACAGGACAAGCTCTTCACCATGAAGAAAGCAAACATTAAGTGCTCGAAGACAAATTTCGCAACTTGCACTTTTCGCTTTCCATTTATAGATAAATTTCAGTACTGTCGAACAATCGTTTTGCTAAATAAGCTTAAACTTTTAAAGGAACCTCTTTTTTTCAAAAGCGACGATGGACCAAACTGGTCATGCGATTTCCCGCCTAGAAAAGGCGGGTTGCCCAAAAGCACCGCAAGATTTCCTGCCATTAAAAGGTGGTGTTCTTCATCCTCGTCGTGTTGCCCTGGGACTCCCCTCCCCCTCCCACAGAGTCTGTTGACTAGGGAAAAAGTATCCGGATTCGTAAACGTTTCCCGATTCTTCACAGATGAAGTGTTCGGATTCGTCAAGTGTTTACATTACAGGGTATTCGGATTCCTAATAGCTTACACTACACTACGAATTGGGAGATAGGTGGTTGTTTCACATGGCGATCGTAGACTAAAATGTGAAAAATATAGTTCAGTTTCTGACACAAACAACTTGGGCTGCCTGTGGTCATGTGAGGTGTACTACGAGGGACTGCGAGCAGACTGGGAGCTAGTGTGTTCAATATGGCGGCTGTTACATGTGTCTGTTGTACGCTCGGGGTTTGAAGTCTTTGCGACTTACTTTCTTCGCTGTTTTGCTTCAGAAAAGGTAAGAAAACTAACTAACGTATAGAATTATGGACATTTCATAAAACTGCTGTATGGTTGTTTTGCCTTGTTTGCACTTCGCCATTAATCGACCTCCCCCCATGTAAGCTTAAGTTTCTTATGTCTATGCCAAAGGAGTTTCAAAATGTGAGCACATGTGTGCACAGGTAGCCAAAGCTTGAGTTATGACTGAAAATTGATAAAATTTTATGAAATAAACAGTGTTTCTTTGTTTGTATCTTACGTACTTGCTATCTAGGGCAAAAATTCGCTCTCCGAGCGAGAATAACCGTCTTTCTAATTATATTTTTTGCTCCTAATTAGTATGTGTAATCAAATGGTGACAAGTGAAATAAGGAAATAATTTCACGCGCGTTTTGTCAAAATTCTAATAATTTCCCGAGCCTTTAGGCGAGGGAAAGTATTAAAATTTTGACAAAACGCAAGTGAAATTATTTACTAATTTCACGAGTATACCATTTGATTACCTATTAATATCATGGGTGACAAATTACACTCACAATCGTGGGGTTTTGACTTGTTTATCGCATCGAGAACTCCTTGAGCATTGAAACGGTTTTACGGCTAAAGATCACATTTTTCTGAGTGAAATAATGAAAACACCTTGTGACAAGTTTTTACCACGCTTTGATGATTTCGTGTTTTTTGTAACCGACAGCAAAATACACCAGACTCTGAATTTTTACTTGAAAAGTACCACAGCAAATCGCTTGGCAAAGGTTATCCGCGTTTTATCCCTCAAATTCACTGAATCGTGCACTATGTTGCTCCCTCGAGCAAGGTTCAGAAGGCTTCACAAGTACATTCAAAATACGCACAGCAACCTTGTTTTAACGAAAGTAAACTTCGGAAGCAAATTTGTATTTAAAAACTGACCTTTATTCCATTCGAAGAAGTGCCCAAATCCACTGAATTACTTCTCTGAGTTCGCGGTCAATCACTCGATCACTGCAACTGGCTCGCCGTTCAAAAATTTTCCCTGTCACACTATCAAAAATAATCTCTTCTTTTTAACTCGCAGGTGATTTCTGAGAAGTTCAGTCAATTAAAAGTCAAAATTTACAGATTACCAATTGTGTCCTCAATGAATATTTCCAGAATTGCTGTAGTTCTGCACAAAACATCTTCATCATTAACCTCAACGCCATCTTGGCGCTGGGCTATAGACCCGTTGCCATGGCAATTTTGTAATTTCACATGTGAAATTATAAATTAACGCTGAAATTTCGCGCCCAAATTAAGGAGTAATTTGTCACCCATGATATTAGTATTATAATTATGAAAGGTGATACACAATTTACCCGCACCAAGCATTTAAATGATCTATATTTCTTGCAATGCGCCATTTCCTCTCACAATCTCCTCAAACCTGAATGAATCCATTGTCGAAAAAGAACTATACGCCCGAAAAGTTCCCTCTTTCCCAACGTTTGTCACCATAAAGGGCAATGTTTTGAGCTTCTTGTATCTGAAATCAAATGTCGTTATTTGACCGCCGACCTCTGTGCACAAATATATGCAAATATGCTTATTTCATCCTGCTGTTCTTGTCTCATTGGACAATCCGCACAATATTGCGAAGATGGCAAAAAGTACTGTGTTGGGGTGCGACATTTTATGTTTGAAGTTTTACTGTTCATGAGTTTTCAACTGGTAGTTGTTTATTTATTTTATTTATTTTTATTTATTTATTTATTTATTTATTTTCTCTATTTCTTCTTTTCGTCTTTTTTCAATTGACTAATTAATTGCTTTCACCAAGCTTTAGTGCCAACCTACCTCTGTACTTAAACATCACTTAGTTTTACTCAGCTCGATTAGCTTTATAGTTATCCTGAGTAAACATTACCTCTTTTTGTATTAATATATTATATTGTAAAGTTTAACTTTTTTTCCTTTTTCTATTTGGTAATAAAGCTTGTTTCTATTTGGTAATAAAGCGTGGCTAATTGTTCTTGCCCACACAGTAGATTTTGTCTTGTACGATTTATTTAGCATATTTGCATATATTTGCATATATTTGTGAAAAAATGGAAAAAATGGTAAAAAGTCTGGAGTTTTTTGTTTTGAAAACTACAACAAGTGCTTAATTGCTAAGTGAAATTTTTTTCAGGCAGACAAATCTTATTTAGTTTCGTCTTTGTTCAATGAACTGTGTGATCTCTTCTCTGGTTGCGTTCCAAAGGGAAATGTTGTCTATGAATCGTTTCCAGACGTGCTATAGGCTGAAGGAGTTTATTGACGAATGAGGATGGTCTCTCTGTTGGGCCATCACACCCTGATATAATAGGTCTCCCGACTGGGGTCGGTTTGTGTATCTTTGTTAGGGTGTAGAATATTAGAATACAGGGCGGTTGTGGTGTTTGACAAAGTCATGTTTTGGTCATTTCATCTATGGGCAAGTTCCTTATCCTGTGTGTCGTTTACGTAGTTTAATTGCTTTCTCTGCGTGTTCAATTCTTTCTTCGGCGGACTGGCTTTCGCTGTGGCGGCGCTTTCTGGTGCCGGGCACATGTTTCTGCTCTTTGGGTGGGTTCTGCCTTTTCTTGTTGCTGGGCAGTTGGGCGCAAGGAAAGTCTTCTTCGCTGCCGGACTCGCCAAGGAGATCTTTTTCCGATGTGAGCTCCATATCTTCCTCGAGTCTGGAAAAAGAAATTATTGTTTTGGAAAAAGTTTGGAGAAAGTCTTGAATTTTGCATCAAAAAATCTGTACGAACCCTGACATCACTCTAGACGCGATAGGACATAGTAGGACATAGGACACTTTATTTAACGTGGTAATATACTTAAGCATACGGCTAGTTTACAGATATTCCACGACTGATGTTAAAAATTAAGATCATTAGATAAACTAAATTGCGCGATGTGTATAAACACAAACTGCGAATTATGGGCTGGGTTTGAAAGTACACAGACTACTTTATAAGTGAATTACATGTAGGCATAACTATAGAATACAGGGCCAATTTTCAGGAGCAGATCCAGGAAAGGTCGTGACCGTTTTCCCTAGACTAATGCGAGCTCTGAAGACGCAAGCTTCTAGGAGGGTTAGGAAAATTTTTAGATTTGACTGCCTCAAGTGTCATTTCCTGGGAATCTGATTCACTGATTATGAGACAGAGACAGAAAATTGGCTAGTTTTGTTTAAGATTTTCCCCGGGTTAAGCCGTGAAAATTGGCAGATTATTTCATCAATGCCAGTTTCCTACTGTAATGGATTTGAGAAGTCCTGTTAATGTTTGTGATATGTTGGTTCACCTGTACATTTGCTTTAAAGCCTACGCTCATAGAGTGCAGGTAACAATGTGCAAGTCTTGTGGGCAATTGTGCGTCACATAGTACCTTTCCTGCTGGAACTGATCCCAGTGCATGTGACTGTACCGGGAAATCACAATGCATTTTTTATTTTTGAGTTAAGTGTTACATTTTTTGGATCTGTGCCTGATTTTCTAGGTAGAGTTGTATATTTATTGAACTGGCTCCATGGCTCGCCAGTCAACTCAGCAAGCCATTGAGCCCCCTAACCACTAAATATACCTTGTTTGTTCTTTAAACACTCAAGTGACTGGTGAGCCACCAAGTCATTCCACAATATATCTTCCTCGTTCTTTAAATGGTCTACTGCATCCTCCAAAAAAATGTTGTCCCCAATGTATTCCATTAGAAAAGGAATATATATCTGCACCCTTCAAGAATCCATGGGCATTTTACTAGAAAACAAAGCATGAAAAATACAAAAAACTTTCCAAAACAGTTCCAAAATGACTGAAACTTCCCAAATGAAAGCACTGAATCCACAGAAACATAGATTATTACGGTACCTTAACTTGTAAAAACTAAAGGAAAGTGAAGAAAAGATAGGTAAAATTTGGGTTTCATCTTGCAAGGCCCTCTTGCATTAGAAGACAGTATTGAGAGTACACATGCATACATGTATATTTACTGTACTGTTGTGACATTCTCCCATGTAAGGGCAAGAGAACGTACATGTGCAGAATATATACGCCAGCGTATTACTTTGTTCAATCCTAGTTTTACTGGCTTTTTGCTGAGGGAGGACAAAGCAAAAACAAAATGCAGTGGATAATAAACGTCTTTTTCAGTGTTTTGGTCGATGATATGCATGGACATTTTACTGATTCTTCGCATATTCCTCGTCTCTGCGGATCTCGGAAAAGTACCACGCAACTCATAAAATATCTGTGGATGTTAACTTCCAAAACACCAAATCAGGCATGTATAGACAAATAACCCACAATAAATTTTGGATTTTAGCTTTCGACCTTAATTTTTATTGCATGGTCCAATTATTTTAATTTTCTTTATTTCAATTCAAAAAATCGGAAACCAATGCTGGTCAGTGTAGTGTGTCTATACCTAGCATTTCCAAAGGCCTTTATATGGCTTTAGGTCATTTAGCTACATGTAAGTTAGGCATTTTTGTCTGGGCTTCATACAACAAGAGTAAAACCTAAGGTTCTGGTCTCCATGGTGAAACTCTAGGAAGTCATCCTATAATTATCACCAGAGCATGCACATACAGGTACTGGATGTGAACTCCTAGGCTCAGATTTTCAGCTGGGGTCTTGGCATCTCATTGACACTGAGTTTTTTTTTTTACTTCAGAGCCATAAGGGCTCATCTATCTGGATAAAAGTCACTCCTGGTTAAAATTCTTGAGTTTTCCTTTACTGTTTGCAAAAGTTGTTTTTTACCAAAGCAGCTATAGTGTTTCATTTGGATCCATATATAAAGAACATTATTTTAATCTAAATGTATGGATCTCAAGGGGATCAAACAACATCTGTATTTATAATGTGAAGTAATGAAAGAGGAATGAAATAAATCCTGTGAACTACGTGTATTTTTCACTTTTTTTAATCACAGTGCAAACCACCAGAACAGATCAACAAAAGGAGGTTGACGTTTTTTGGTAAGTTTTCTATAGGTACATGATTCATAATCAACAGCTTACAATGTAGGTACCATGTGCTGAATGAAGAAATGCATTACATAGAGAGAGACACGCAATCCTGATGGACCACAAAAAGGATGTTCTTGAACAGGGGAGAAGGTGCTTGAAATGCATCATGGGTAACCTTGAAGGTTACAGGGACTTGGTTCTCTACATGTAGTTGATACAGTGTACGGGTGTAAAAGAAATCTTAAATATTAATTGATTAATTAGTGAAGAAGAATTCTTTTAAGAATTAAAATTCCTCAATTGCTGCAAAATTCTTGAAGAAACAGTGATATGATATACCAGTTACATGTACTACACGAAAAAAAAATTTTTTGGGGCCTCTCACAGACCTCATCCTCAGAGAAACAAAGTTATGAGGTGAAATACTTCTCGGAACTCACAGCGCCATTGGACACTAGTAGTAGTAGTATTAAATTTATATATAATGTACTTGTGAAGTTGGTAGTACAATCCTAATTAAGTTCTGGAAATAATTTGAATGTACACGTAGTTTTCATTAAATGCCCAGTCTGCAGTTGAATGTTAGGGACTGCTAATTATTTATTGCCTGAGGGGCGGGAAGGGGGGGCAGTCTGAGGATTCTTGGCATTCACTTGACATTGAGGTGAATGAAAGGGGTATCACTTAATTATGCTAAGACTAGATACAGGATGTGTGTCAAATTTGAAGCCATCAATTTTCATTTTATACTATGATGACAAGTTTCATGAAGGGGATTTTTTTCGTAGCTATTTACAGCCATTTCCGAAAATCCTAATGCAAATGTTTATCCGGGAAGCTTGCCGCCAGTCCCCCCTACAGGTTTTCAGATGAACCATCTACCCTTTCCCTTCGTATGCACTCTAGCTTTTTAAGGGGTACTCAAGGCTTTTGTCATCACTAACGTTTTGGTTCAAGTAACAAACACGGCCTGCGAATAAAAGTGTTTGCTGCTTCCAATGTCAAATAATTGCTGTCAAATATGAATTAAGCAATATTTGTGAATTATAAATAAGATTTTATGGGCCCGTACCACTGTCAGAGCGAGAGCCCACCCACCCACTCATCCTGCCATCAGCCAAAGGGAGCCGTATGCTTCCAGCTCAATTGCTCGTCTGGCTGCAATCCAAGTTCCCTTCCTACACCTGTGCCGATGCTGCCGTTCACCCAGCCACTTTATCGTCAACTACCCCACCGGCATTTCCAAGGGAGTACCACCAGAGTTTTCAGCGCCTATGAACACAGCGAGAGAGAGTGCAGCCACTTGCTGAGAACATTTTACCCTTAGTGTACACTCCCATTAATGTAGATATTCTAGAGAGGAAACTTTCCCAGCATCGTAATCGTGATTTTAGTACTGGTTTAGTTAACGCATTAAGCTCTGGCACACATATTGGGTATGCTGGTCCGGAAAAACACTGGGTCTCCCATAACTTGATATCTGCATAGCAGCACCCCGAGGTGGTCTCTTCAAACCTAACTAAGGAGATATTGTTACGTTGGGTCAGGGGGCCTTTCCCTTCCCCTCCTCTACCCATCTCCAGTGTCACCCCTTCGGCCTGGTTCCAAAAAAAAAAAACATTATTCGGGGCTAGCATTTTAATAACTATATTCCAAAGGACCCCTACACTCTTCAATACGTTCCGCTGGACAATGCTATTCACATCCTCTTATCCCTGGGCCCGGGTTCCTATCTGGCAAAAACCAACCTTAAGTCCGCCTTTTGCCTTATCGCAGTTCATCCGGATGAATGACTCCTGATGGGAATTTACTGGCAATCTCAGTATGATTACCTTGCCTTTGGTCTTAGGAGCGCCCCCTTTTTGTTTAACTAGTTTTCCGATGTCCTGGAGTGGATCCTCCAACATAATTATGGCCTAGAACACGTCATTCACATTTTTAGCCTAACCTACGGGGCTCCAATGTCTGACAAATTTTAGCACTTTACTCCGGTTGTTCATGTCCATCCAGGCTCCTGTGGTAGCATCGAAAACATTTGGCCCCTCCCAAACTGGAGCTACATACCAATGTATCGGGTACCATTAGCCATGGGGGTATTTTAATGGCAAATGGTTTCAGGGGTGTTAGGTACCACACATGCAACTCAGCAAAGAGAGCGGAATAAGCATCGAATGGCAGGATCTTTTCTCCATAGTCATTGCCTGTGCTTACTCCGTCTGGCAATCTCAGTATTATTACCTTGCCGTTGGTCTTAGGAGCGCCCCCTTTTTGTTTACCTAGTTTTCGGATGCCCTAGAGTGGATCCTCCAACATAATTATAAATAAATAAACAAACAAATAAATAAACAAATAAATAAATAAATATTTGGCACCTCCATTTTTCAGGCAAGTGAATTCAATTTTGTTGTAATAACAAGTCCGCGGTCGGTATTATTATACGGGGCATTCAAAGGCCCCACGTATCAAGGACCGTCTTCGTTTTCTTATCCTCATATTCATGAAGCACAACTCTCAAGTTACAAGTTATGGCTGGTCATGTTCCCGGGTTTATAATGAGATTGCAGACGCCCTCTCTCGCTTTCAGGATACTCGCTTCAGGGCGGTTGCCCCCAAGGCAGAGAGCACCCCTTGTGCCATCCCGCCTTAGCTTCTGTAATGACTCTCTAGGGGAGGACATTCTCCACTACGCAAACTGGGGATTGGCTTGGTCTTCAAATCCCACCTATACCTAAGGGGAGAAACCTTTTCTTCAATTTTACCTTATGAATAGACTAATTTCTCCAAACGGGGATATTATATTCTCACCTGAGAAGCTACCCATATTTATTTTGCGACCTATATGTATTTGGCCTGGACAGTTAAACTATACTTGCACCATTAAACGATACTTGGCTGCCGTGCATAGCCTCCACATTTTGTGTGGGCATGAGAACCCGCTCCTAGGCAAATTATTTTTGAAGAAAAGTACTTTGGGATATTTTACGCTATCAGGGCCAAACCCGTATCTTTCGCCCACCAGTTACCCCGGGGGTTTTACTGGGTATACGGCCTAGTGTAAGACAGTGGTTAGGTGAAAGGGACTTAACAATGATTTGGGTGGCTTTGTGTACAAGCTATGTGTACATGTGTTGGTACTTCTTAATCACGTGCCCGCGGGTAGCCCTCTTCTCATTTCAATCTGGGCGTTTGGTCACTAGGAAATGGGTAGTTTCCCTTCTTAGGGACGCTGCTGGCCAGGCCAGTCTACCCCACAATTCACTCAAGGGGCATGGTTTTACGCATCGGTGCCGCGTCCACTTCCGCTGCTGCGAGCTTGCCATACTGGTTTTAGGAAGGTTCTTTTATCAGCCGCGCCTCGTATGGAGAACGTTTCCTTGGGTCGGAATATTGCACATTTTTCTTTCCCTTTCTTTTCGCTTGGAGGAGTACGTGCTTCGCACATATCAGTGGCAGTTAAGTCTCGCAGCAACTTCCCCAGTTGCGCTAATTTTTACCTCTGTTATTTGCCAAAATTATTTTAAAATTCAGCGGGTGCCGTGCCGTGAAGATTCAAGTGAAATTCAGGCATTTTTTGCCCGATTTGTACTGGTAATCATTGGGCAGCTTTTTGCACCAGTTGTTTATTGATCATGAAAGTTAACTTTAAAAAAGTTTTAAAAGGTTGTGAGCGTTAAAAGGACCGTTTAAAAAAAACGTTTCATGAGAGGGAAAAATAGTGACCTTGCTTGAAGTTTACATTTTGCAAGTGAAACAACCATACATGTACTAATCCTTTAATAGTTTGTGAGTATATTTGACGCTTAGTCACTTAGATTGATACATTTGCGTGTACTTGTAGATTTCTTGTGATCTTGTTAGTGGCTTTTCTTGCCCACTCTGAACACAAATGTTTAAGTGTATGCACCCAGCAGTGAATATGCATGTCAGCTGGGTTTGGAGTCTGAATTTCTGTACGTTTTATTAGACTTGCCATCACGCTCTGCTTTCAATTCACTCGGTAAAACATTTAGGGGGGATACGAAACGAAAAAAAAGAGCGTGGTACAAACAGTGCTCGAAGTTAAGAAAAGTAACCTTCAGGTTGTCCCTATGCCAAATGCCGGGCAACCAAACCCCTGAATTTGGTTGCCCTGATGACTAGTTGGTTGCCCTTCAAATAGATCCTACTTAACACATAAATGTGGTTTGTGACTTAACAAAAACATCTCCATTTTCATAGTACCCTGTAGTTAATTGAAATAAATTCATAATAAATGTTTCACAGTGGACTCACAGGTTTGTAACTTAAACGACTTTCACTTTATTATACCCGTTCTTTTTTTTTTTGGCCCTTTTAAAATCAAAGAATGAAAGGGTATGAGAATAGACAGGTGTATGATCTCACCTCTATTGAAATGCCAAATTAACGAACCCATGATACTTTACAAAGAATTGAATACACGAGTGAAAACGCGAGCGCTACGCTCGAGCGCAAAACTTTTTCGGGAAAGCCTAGGAGCTGCTAAAGCTATCTATCTCCGCCCTCTTGGATGGGTAAACGCAAAGATCCTGGGGACGGCTTTGGAACACATAGATCCAAGATAGCAAAACCTCCTGAATGGAAATTTCCGTTCCAGATTAGCATGTACCGTTTGTACATTTCACTCTAATTGACATGGAGTTTGGAACTAGTTTGCCTATTGGTGCAGGACCTTGAACTGCAACACAATTCTCCGTTAGTACATTCCAGTTGGGAATTTTGGAGTACCTCAATGCGTTGTGTATCAGTTTAAATGTAACCTGTGTGAGGCAGGGTATGTTGGCTACACCGTGGGCACCTGCACGAGCGCGTGGATGGTCATAAAAGAACGGCGTCCTCTATCTACAAACACTACAAGAACGAACGCAATGGCGTGGTTCCTAAGAACTTAATTAGTCAGTTTCATGACCTCTCAAGACGTTCCGTTTATTTTGGAACTTTTCCAGTCGTGCCAACCAAAATAGCCTTACCATTAATAGTTCAACTTTTTTCAACTTTTCAATTTTTTTTGTAGGCAGTGTCTAGATACCCGGCCGCCGGGTACGGATGCTTTGAGACTAAATACCCGGCAGTGCAAAATTTTCAAACATTAATTCTGAAGTAATCGATATTTCTTTAGAATTGCCAAGCGATTCAGAAAAGTAATTGATTTTGTAGTTGAAGAGTTTTCCGTGCTTACTATAAAATCGCGATGTTTACGACAGTTGCATGTACAATGATTTGTGGCTATACCCTCCAGTCATCAGAAAAGGCGTGGGATTTTAAAATTTGAGCTCTGTGGCAGCTATGTTTTTTTGTTTGTTTGTTTGGCGATGAGTCTGCTCTCCAAACCAATAAAGTCAATGAAAACAAACGTTAATGACGTTAATGTTATTGCTATGGGTGCTTATACTTACGTTTATGTTGATTACTAAGGTTACTAGTCAAGTACAACAACCAACAGAAATATGGTCGCCGAACCCCTTCTTCCGACTTCTCGATTTTCTCAGAGAGAGAGAAAGAGTCTTGACATCTTTGTGAACATTTTTTGGCCACGTTGAATACTACAAAGCTTGACTATGTACTATCGGTTTATATAGCAAATATGTGTGGTTGGGTCAAGGGTGTTGGTATTTCTTTATGAGATGCGTCCATTATTGAAGGACGTCGAACTGTAAATTGTTTCTTTGCTCCATCACTTTGCCTATTATTGTATGTAGAATATGCAGTTCATTTAATGCTATGTTTGGATTTTCTCTCAAGGCTGATGAACGATGGCTGCAAATCACATACGCCACTGCAGCAAATCCTATGGAACTAGTTATCTGGGGGCCGATGGAGAGAAGCCCTTTGAGTGTGATTTGTGTGGCAAATGTTTTAGTGAAGCAGGACATCTCACGAGTCATAAGAGAACGCACAGTGGGGAGAAACCTTTTGAATGCGACCAGTGTGGCAAATGTTTTAGTCAAGTAGGAAATCTAACGAAACACAAGAGAACACACAGTGGAGAGAAACGGTTTGAATGTGACCAGTGTGGCAAACATTTTATTGAAGCAGGACATTTAACGAGACATAAAAGAACACACAGTGGAGAGAGGCCTTTTGAATGTGACCAGTGTGGCAAACGTTTTAGTCAAGCAGAAACTCTAACGAGTCATAAGAGAACACACAGTGGTGAGAAACCTTTTGAATGTGACCAGTGTGGCAAATGTTTTAGTCAAGCAGGAAGTGTAACACAACACAAGAGAACACACAGTGGAGAGAAGCCTTTTGGATGTAACCAGTGTGGCAAACGTTTTAGTGAAGCAGGAAATCTAGCGAAACATAAGAGAACACACAGTGGAGAGAAACGGTTTGAATGTGACCAGTGTGGCAAACGTTTTAGTGAAGCAGGACATCTGACGAGACATATGAGAACACACAGTGGGGAGAAGCCGTTTGGATGTGATCAGTGTGGCAAATGTTTTAGACAAGCACCACATCTCACGAGACATAAGAGAACGCACAGTGGGGAGAAGGCTTTGGAATGTGACCAGTGTGGCAAATGTTTTAGTCAAGCAGGAAGTCTAGCACAACACAAGAGAACACACAATGGAGAGAAGCGTTTTGAATGTGACCAGTGTGGTAAATGTTTTGGTGAAGTAGGGAATCTAAGGAAACATGAAAGAATACACAGTGTAGAGAAACCTTTTGACTCCGACAAGTGTGGGAAATGTTTTACTCAAGCAGGAAGTCTAAGACAACACAAACTAACACACAGCTCGGAGAAACAATTCAAGTGCGAGCAACCTGATGATTCCTACAGTATCTCTGAACTTTTAAGCGACATTTCGGAAATCAAGCAAGAAAAGTTATGACAGAATACCATGTAGAAGATGTTTATCCACAGGTAGGCAAAGCTTCAATTATGACTGAAAATCAATAAAATTCTGTGAAATTAACAGTGCTTCGTTGTTTATATATTACGTAGTTGCTATCTGGGGCAAAGGTTCGCTCTCCGAGCGAGAATTAGTGTCTTTCTAATTTCTCCTCCCAAAGAGTATTATAATTATGAAAGGCGATACACTATTCACCCGCACCAAGCATACCTCTGTTCATTAAATGAGCTATATTTCTTATTATACACCTGTTCCACTCACAATTTCCTCAAACCAGAATAAATCGACAGTGAAGAAACAATTATACTTCGGAAAATGTCCATCTCTCCTAGCGTTTATCGCTATAAAACGGCAACATTTTGAGCTTCTTGCACAAGAAATCGAATGTCAGCACTCGACCGCCGAGCTCTGCGCACAAGTATATGCAAATATGCTAATTTCATCCCGCTGTTCTTGTCTCATTGGAGAATTCGCACAATAACGCGAACATGATAAACTCTAATGTGTTGGGTGCGACGTCGCCTATTTCCCTTTCGTAAACGGTCGTTGCCATTTTTGACGGTCGATGCCATCATTGGTAACCAAGCCTTTAGTCATGGTAGATCTATGGTGGATGTAATATATGCTCTGGATTAGGTTACAATAAGGCAACAAATGCATTCTTAAATAGTCTAGATAGGGTCAAGAGTTCGGGAAAGGGCTAGGGTCACCTATTATAGATGTATCAGTTATGAAAGACAGTTAATTATAATATATACTTTATTTTTTCGGAGTTGTGGCGGATTGGCGTGGTAGTGTAGTGGTAAGGGACAGGGATTAGCATACGAAAGGACCGGGTTCGAATCTGCGTCATGTGAATGTCTTTCTTTTAGTAGAAAAATTTTCAATAAAAGTTCAAAATTTTTCTAAGTGTCTTAAAATGGCAACGACCGTTTACGAAAGGGAAATTTGCTGCGACGTCCCATGTTTGAAGCGTGGCTATTTGCGGTTTGTTTCCGTGCACGGCTTCCCGACATAGTAGATTTTGTTTTGTCCGATTTATTTAGCATATTTGCATATATTCGTGCGCAGCGGTCGGAGGTCGACTACTGAAATTTGATTTCTTGTGCAAGAAGCTCAAAATATTGCCGTTTTATGGTGACAAACGTTGGGAAAAATGGAACTTTTCCTGCGTATAGTTGTTTCTTCACTATGGATTTGTTCTGGTTTGAGTAAATTGTGAATGGAAGTGGCAAATATCAAGAAATACAGCTCATTTAATGAAGAGAGGTATGCTCGGTGCGGGTGAATTGTGTATCACCTTTCATAATTGTAATACTCATTGGGAAGATAAATTAGAAAGACATATTCGCTCGGAGAGGGAACTTTTGCCCCAGATAGCAAGTACGTAAGATGTAAACAAAAAAGTACCGTTAATTTTACAGAATTGTATTGATTTTCAGTGATAACGAAAGCTTTGGCTACCTGTGGTTTATCAAGATGCATCCAAATATACAGTACACAAGGGAAGAATTCTTTTTACCGGATGCTTTACATGAATTACAAGATAATTACCGCCACCTTTTTGGTGCTCGAACAACATCCCATGCAGTCAATTTCTGAAGTAAAGATCCACCCCATTAACAATGTCAGATAATTGGGGCCCATTAGTTGCCCGATTCACAGGAGTATTTTCAGGTTATGGTAAACATTTGAGGTGTTCTCATATTTTACATAATAAAGATTGTTTACAGGAACATTTTACATGTTACCGCCCTTTTTTTTTTTTTGATACCCATTGAATTCCTACCTATTTCTTCTTTTCTATTTCGTTTCTCTTGTCATCTTATTATTATTAATTTCTTTTTACTTTTTTTTAATTTCTGCACAGTACACTAACATTACATTACAAAGCTCAAAAAGATAATGTTTGACTATTTACAATACAACAAGTATTACATTCAGAACAGAACTATAACCTAACAATACACTAGCTATCAACTGTAATAGCATGCTTACAATAAAACATAACTTACAGAAGTGAATAAAATGAATTAGATTAAATTTACAGTTGAATTTTTATGAAAAGACTACATAAACAACAAACAGACACAACGTAACTAACTGTTAATTTATGAATTTTGACCACTTCTTGTAAAAAAGCCGCATTTGTTAGACATGATAGCTATGTATTTGTCTACTTCTATCTTCTCCTTTGAAAGAGTTATGAAATTTGCAAACTGAAGTTTAACTCCATTTAATGCTTTACAATAGAGAAGGTGTTTACCGATAAGAATTAAATGATTGAGGGCTGAGCAAGAAGACAAATTATTCAATATACCGTACATAATTTGGTTTTTAGAAAGAGTTATTGTTTCCTTGGATAAAGACTGATACCAACGAGTAAACTCGGACCAGAAGGAAACTTCTCTCCTGACTCGCTCCTTTTGCTTGACGTCACGTCAATAACGTCATGGGCTAACAGGGTTTGCAGCAATAAGCACTGGACGTCGTTTGTTTCACGTTGGCAAGCGTAAAGCGAGCGCGAAAGGCGTAAGCTCTTAGCTTGTATGGGGGTAATTGTATTGTATTGTATCCTCTGAAACGCCGTTTTAGCGTTCCTGAGATCAAAGAAACAGTTCTCTAGGCAAGGTCTTAGTTCACTTTAAGCTCATGAAAAAGCAAAGTATTTTGAGTGCTGATAACATCAAAGAACATCTTATTATCAAGAAATACTTTGTGATGTTTAGGGGAAGGCCTCACGATGGATTATGGCCCTGGAGACTTCTGAAAGTATTTTATGATACTTGAAAACGTTAAATTTGTTTACCATCCATGTGCCTTACTGATTAAAAAATGATAATAAAAACAGAATAATTAGAAGTATGTCACGTAAAAGTACCGGACATCACATTGCAAACAACCGGATGTTACGTCCGGCCTCTGGCCTGAAATGAAAAGCGTGGGCTAATAAAAAGATGGACACCAGTATCTGTAAATGTCTTACGTCTGTCAGGCCAGGTGGTACTCTGAGAGTGTTTGGGTGGAGTGTGTCGCTGGGACTTTAAAAACTTTACCCTGTGCCATGGACAGCGGCACATACCCCTATGGCGTAAAAGTGGTAGAACCTTCCCAGGGGTTTCAAGGTTCTTCTTTTGATCACGAAATTGGTTTGAATTTTGTTTGAATTTGCATTTGATCACGGATTTGTTTGCATTTGATCCTTTTGAATACGCTGTTTTGTGACTTGAGTTTATGTTGATAAGTGCTACCTTCGGGTAGTAACGAGCACACAGACGGCTACAACAACGAACTCACATCAGACGTATATTTATAAAACTGTCAAACATGGCTGCTACTGCGCATGCGTTGCACCTTACGTTTACTATCCTGCAGGTTCACGATAAGATGAGTATGTCAACATCCTTTCTTAAAGAAAAAAAATCTAAGTCAACAAGATTAGACACCCTCCTTCCCATCTATTATGTAGGATCCGTCACTGTGTTCAGAGCGCACGGCTCCTCTTCAAAACCTTTGCAGTTTTCGGCCACTTGACGTATCTCCGTTGCCATTGCGGACCAAAATACAGTATCCCGGGCACGCCTCATCATGGGTAGACATTGTAGACAAAGAATTTTCCAAGGCTGCTGAAAATCCTAGTCCTAAGGCTGGAAACACTAAAAAGATCTTCCCCCTTGTTCTTACTTCGAGTCCTTCCCACAACTTGAGGAGGCTTGCAACAGTTTTCTTTTTTACCTTGGAGTGTATCTTTTGAAGTCAAAATTTCGCATAGAAGGTAAACTTCGATTTCCTTGATACTACACCACTTTTTCAACATATGATAAAAGTTTATTTTCTGACTGGTTTCCTAGCAACAGCTGTCACCATAACAACGGTAATGGAGAGCCCCTCATTTTAAATAATGTTGAATATCTCGAAAACTAGTCAGACACTTTATGACGAGACGTGAACTATTTGAACTACTCAACCTACACAACTTGTATGCGAAATTAGAGAAAAATCTGTAAGAGCGTTTTCATGTAATTCGTGATTCATTTTTTGCAGGCTGATTTTGGTCATTTACGTGCAATAAATAATTATACACGCTGCGCCACAGGACACCCAAGCATAATATTTGAATATTATTAAAAATGGCGTTTCAAAATATAAGACTTTGTATGGGATTTCGAAGCGAACATTTTGAGCAATACAAAACAGCAAACTAACTGAATAAAGTTCATGAAACATTACATGGTGTTGTTTGCTATCCTTACAACGCATTTTGAGCAATTTTAGATCCATTTACTTTACTGTGTTAGTACGTGTATAATACATTGACACTTGTCAATGTATTATACACGTACTAACACAGTTAAGTAAATGGACCTAAAATTGCTCAAAATGCTTTGTAAGGATAACAAACAACACCATGTAATGTTTCATAAACTTGATTCAGATAGTTCGTTGTTATGTATTGCTCAAAATGTTCGCTTCGAAATCCCATACAAAGTCTTATATTTTGAAACGCCATTTTTAATGATATTCAAATATTATGCTTGGGTTTCCTAGGGCTGCGCTTGTGTTCTCTCGTGCGTCTATAAGTTCTTCTCGTAATAAAAAAAAATATTCATCTTCTGAGCTTCTTTCTCGTTATTTTTCGGCCCCAGTGTAATGTCATCGTGGGCGTTTACATGTATGCAATACGTAATTGAAAATGCTAAAACGTCAGTCAGTATTTAAAGAATAATGGACAAGGTTCTCCAGGAAGAAGCTCAGAAGACGAACATTTTTTATTATTACGAGAAGGAATTATAAATGCACGAGAGGACACAAGCGCAACGTGTATAAATATTCATCGCACGTGAATAACCGTGAAATAGACCAGGAAAAATATAATAAAACTGTTGCTCGTTGAAAGTTAATAACGACTGAAACTTGACTGAGATTCAGCCTTCTTATCTAATAAACCAAATGTTTATTCAGCCTAAAACCTGCTGGAACATCAAAAAGAATTATTATGCTAACGGCAATCAATTTAAGACAAAAATCTGTAAGGGCAGTTTAGAAATATTTCTATTTATGCAAATTACAAACTTTTTGACTGATTTGTGCTACATTTTAGCAGTTTTTAAATATAGATATCCTAGAATCGCAGCCACCTAGGAAGCTCAATGTACGTTAAGAATGTTTTGCTGTCATAAAAGATCCTTCAACTGAAAAGAGAAAGTGTTAAGTTTTATCTTTCTTGAAATATTGGAGAAAATTGCAGGAATGACCAAAATCAGCCCGCAAAAAATGAATCACGAGTTACTTAACGCTCTTACAGATTTTTCTCTAATTGTGCATACAAGTTGTGTAGGTTGAGTAGTTCAAATAGTTCAAATTTCGTCATTAAGTGTCTGAGATGTTCGACATTATTTAAAATGAGGGGTTGTCCATTACCGTTGCTCTAGTGGCAGTTGTTGCTAGGAAACCAGTGAAAAATATAATCTGGTCATATGTTGAAAAGGTGGTGTAGTATCAAGGAAATCGAAGTTTATCTTCTACGCGAAATTTTGATTCCAAAAGATACACTCCAAGGTAAAAAAAAACTGTTGCGAGCCTCCTTAAAGAGCTTCTTCCATCTAGTTCTATTGTCCCATCATACTGCAGTCCCAAAAACCTCAAGGAAATCTTGGCACCTTCAAGTACAAATCAAATTTACAAGCTGGGGTTGACGATCAAATCGCGCGAGGTTGTTTTAAATGCGATAAAAATAGGTGCCATTTGTGCAAAAATTTGTAGCTATTTCTGAAACGTTTTCCAGTTTTTAAACCAATAAGGTGTACCATATTAGACAGAGACTGACTTGCAGTTCCACTAATGTTGCTTATTTAGTTAACTGCAACAAATGTAAGCTTCAGTATGTAGGTTCAACTACTACTGAGTTTAAAGTCAGATTTAGGAATCACAAATCATCAATGAAAACAAAGAAAAAAATATGCGAGGTAGCAATACATTTCAACAAAACACCATACGCTTTAGAAGATTTTAGCTTTCAATGCATTGACCAAATTCATGCCACCACAGATGAAGATGTTGAGAAATTGCTGATAATAAAAGAAGCCTATTGGAGCGCACAATTGTTTTCTCTTTTCTCTTATGGCTTAATAGGAGGCAAGAATTCCATTCCAAAAAGCGCATCAATTATAAAAAAAATAACTTCTTTACCAAGTTGCAAATTCCTTGTATTTTTATTTCTTATTCTTAGTTTTTAACATTTAGCATTTTCGCTTTTTCATGGGTGTCAGTAAAACGCGGGGTCGGGGTCGGGGTCGGGGTCCATTGTTCTTTTGTTTCGTTTTCTGTTGTCTTGCCCTAACCAAAACATAAAACCGAAAACGAAACAAAAGAACAATGGACCCCGACCCCGACCCCGACCCCGCGTTTTACTGACACCCCTTTTTCATCAGATTTGGGAGCTTATATTCTGTCGTTTTGTTTAGTTCATTCATTTATGCACAATGGAGCTCATTAATTGTTTGCAGTTGTCTTGGTGTTCAGGGTGCTGTTTAGGGATTTTGTTATTTTAGTGCTGGTGTCGTCATTCAAAAAAGGCCTTTACGGGGAGAATTTATTAGTTTTTGTTTAAGGACCCTCCTCGGGGATTTTGTTATGGCTTTAGCCTGTATGACGATTGAGGGACCCTGAAAGGGAAACCTGTTTACGGTGTGGCAATTATTAGAAGCCTTCTGTCAAATTGTTTTTCGTAGTAATTGTATTTCCTATTGTTAACTTTCCAGCTCATTAGTTTTATTTGTAGCACTTATTGTTTCGTTTTTTATTGAACTTCTTAATCATTTTCTGTTATTTTTCCATAGTTAGTAATTAGTAAATGTTATTGTCCTCTTCGGTTTTTTAATATTGTAAAAAAATGTTGTATTTTTTTCTCTCACATAGTTACGTAACTTCCTATTTAACTTATTGTTTTTTTTTTCCTTTTTGTCAAACTATATTTAAGAGCCATTAGTCTAACCTATTGTACTCTGTGTAACTGATGAAGGTCAGACGACTGAAACTTTTTGAAGACAGTTTGGATGAAGACTAAATCATAAGCTTTGCGGCCTCGAAGTGTTTAAAGCGGCAACTGCTTTGCTTTTATTTTTTAAAATAACTTTTAAAGTTCGTTCTCTAGCTAGAGATCATCCCGATTGAAAGGCAAAACAAACGCCAAGCGTGGCATAAGTTTTGCGGCTGCGAAGTGTATAATTCGGGCAATTTACATGAGGAACGCACAAGACTTTTTTCGGAAGCTTTTCTTTTCGGATAAACTAGATTTAAACCGACTACTGCCTCGCTTAAAAGATTATTGCTATTGAAACTTCTATGACAAGAAAAACGGCAATTGCCCAAAGAGATGGACCCGACCGTCAAAATAAATTGAAAACAATTATTTGCCGACATCTCACTGAAGTGATGCGTGTGCAAATTAGACGCTGTTGTCTTACGACTGTGCTTTCACCTACTGTTATCACAGGTAGCCCAAGCTCACTATGAGAGGAGCGCATATATTAACCTGTTCTATTTTGCATATATTATGACCTCGACAGAACATAAGAGTTTGTATGAAAAATGCAGCAAATACGTTTTAATTGCCATAAATGCGAAATAATTCACAATAATAAATGGTAAACCTTGTTTGTGTGTTATATTAGCCTTGTTTGTATATTAACCTTGTTTGTGTATTATATTACTTGCTATTTAATGGCCTTTTGGGGTGATGTGAAGCGTTTTGAATGAGAATAAGCCTCCTTGATTGTTTGCACCTAACACTTAATAAGCGAAGCGAAAGGTAACACACTGCTGGCCGTCACGTGACCGATTCAAATATATTTATTTGCTGTAAATCTCGAATTTTGGCACCTCTCTCCAAAATTCTTTAAGAGACCAATGGCCTTATATCGTAACAACGAATACCTACCAAAAAAGTCCAACATTCACGTTCTTTCCCTTATAAAAATCGCCATTTTCAATCTCTCCACCACATCGAACCATCCGTGTGATGAACTGTTCGCGAATGCAAATTTCTGATCTCTTTTCATTGGAAGACATGCACAATAGGCGCTCAGGACGACAATATCCCGTGTATGGGAGGTGTATTTGACAAATTACATGCGAAATTTGAAAGTCGCACGTGAAGCGTGGTCGAAACGGCCGATTACTTTTTACTTTTAAAAATTTAAAAAAAAGCACTTGCTGATAATACTGAAAAAAAATCGAAATTACTTACGTGCTACACATAATGACATTTCGAATATCAACCTTTAATACTATTAGAGGGTGTCAAAAAAGACCTCCGTTTAGCTTATTAGTGTTCAAGATAAAATCACGCTGCACATGCGATTTTTAAATTTCGCATGTAATTTGTCGAATACACCTCCCATACCCTGAGCGCCTATTGTGCATGTCTTCCAATGAAAAGAGATCAGAAATTTGCATTCGCGAACAGTTCGTCACACGGATGGTTCGATGTGGTGGAGAGATTGAAAATGGCGATTTTGATAAGGGAAAGAACGCGAATGTTGGACTTCTTTGGTATGTATTTGTTGTTACGATATAAAGCCATTGGTCTCTTAAAGAATTTTGGAGATAGGTGCCAAAATTCGAGATTTACAGCAAATAAATATATTTGAATCAGTCACGTGACGGCCAACAGTGTGTTACCTTTCGCTTCGCTTATTAAGTGTTAGGGACAAATAAACAAGGACGGTTATTCTCGTTTAAAACGCTTCAAATCACCCCAAAAGGCCATTAAATGGTAATTAATACAACACAGAAACAAGGTGAACCATTTGTTATTGTGAATTATTTCGCATTTGTGGAAATTGAAGTGTATTTGTTGCATTTTTCATACAAACCCATTATTTTGCCGAGGTCATAATATATGCAAAATGGAACAGGCTAATATATGCGCTCCTCTCACAGTGAGGTTGGGCTACCTGTGCTGTTATGAATGAACAAACACAAAATAAAGGACAGAAAAATCATTTTTGAAAAAGGTTATTCCAAGACCCATAATTTTATACTTAAATGAAATTCGCGTTACACTTCCTACATCGTGGGTTCATCCACGCAAGTGAAAACAGCTGAATACAAAGCAAAAAAAGGGACCATCTGTCAAATCTGAGCGCGTTTTCTAATATGTTTTTCAATTCAACGTCAACATAAATAGAGTAAATGGCACATTACTAATTACAAAAATTAATTTTCCGTAATCTCTTTGACGGTATTGCTCAAAATATTGTACAGTTAAACCTTCAAAAACTTCACTTACTTGGTTGTGTTTCAGAACAGGACTGGCTCTCTACCGTGAAGAAGCAAAGATTAAGTGCTTGAAGACAAATTTCGCTACTTGAACTTTTCACCTTCCTGATTTACAGATATTAGATATTTTTTCTCCAGTTTAAAACTTCAGTACTGTCGAACAATCATTTTGCTCAATAAGCTAGCTTAAGCTTTTAAAGGAACCTCTTTTCTTCAAAAGCGACGATGGACATGCGATTTCCCGCGAAGAAAAACGCAGGTTGCCCAAAAGAACCGCAAGATTTCCCGCCATTAAAAGATGGTATTTTTCAGCCCCCGTCGTATTGCCCTGGGACTCCCCTCTCCCTCCCCCAGAGTCTTTACGGAAACGTTCCGGAATATCTAGTTATCAGAGGTAAAATGGAAAGTGAAGATGAAAAGAAATGTTTTTGATTTCAGTTGGTGAGAAATTCTAGACACTGGGTTTCCAGTTGGCGAAATTCTTCTTTTAGGCTCTATTTACACTGGAGTGTTCGGCTTCGTCAAGTGTTTACATTACAGGGTATTCGGATTCCTAATAGTTTACACTACTCTACGAATTGGGAGATAGGTGGTTGTTTCACAAAATGATCGTAGACTAGAATGTGAAAAATATAGTTCAGTTTCTGACACAAACAAACTCCTGTATTATGCTTGGGTTACCTCGGGTGATGTGAGGTGTTGTGTGACAGAAAACTGCGAGCAGACTGGGTGCAAGTGTGTTCAATGTGGCGGCTCGCATGTGTTATACGCTTGTGCTTTGAAGTCTTTGCGACTTATTTTCTTCGCTGTTTCGCTTCAGGAAAGGTAAGAAAACTAACTAACGTATAGAATTACGGACCTTTCATAAAACTGCTGCATTGTTGTTTTGGCTTGTTTGCACTTTCTCCATTAACAGACCAAATTTGCCAAACGAGTTTCAAAATGTCCTAGCACATGTAATGGCGCCGATCAATTCGAACGTTCAACATCCCCCCCCCCGGGCAACCCCCCGGGCATTTGAACTTTTGAAGATTGGCTTGTTCAAATTCCCTCCCCTCGGGGCCAAAAAGCCGTTCAAATGCCCCACCAAGTAGTACTGAACTACCTCTCCTGAAAGACAAATTTCGTCTTCAATCAAACACTTTACACGCTTTTCAGAGAGAGATATGCCGTAATGACACCTTCAAACTTCTTTTAAGAACCCTTTTGAAAGAGTTATTCACTAAAAAAGGCAAAATTTTATCTTGTAAATCCGTCAAACCCTGCAATAACCGTAAAAACTCACGGGCGATTTACGTTAGAAAAAGAGATAAATCCGGTTCAAATTCCCCACCCTTCCAATGCAATGTTCAAATTCCCCCCTCCCTGGGCACAATGCACTGTCAAATGCCCGGGGTATGGCCGGGGGGGGGGATGTTGAAGTTTCGAATTGATCGGCGCATACGGAAGCACTTTAATCCACCTCACTGTAGACGCGATAGGACATAGTAGGACGTAGGACACTTTATTTAACGTGGTAATATACTTAGCCATACGGCTTAAATACAGATATTCCACGACTAATCAGTAATGTGATGTTAGAGTGGTTTTACTTAACCCTTGAAACAGTATCTCACAATTTTGCGCCAATCAATTTCGAAAGTTCAACATCCCCCCCCCCCCCCCCGGGTAATCCCCCGGGCATTTGAACTTTTGAAGATTGGCCCACCAATTAGTACTGAACTACCTTTCCTCAAAGACAAATTTTGTCTTCAATCAAACACTTTAATGCCTTTCAGAGAGAGATATGCTGAATGACACCTTCAAACTTCTTTTAAAGACTCTTTGAAAGAGTTATTCACTAGCAAAGGCGAAATTCTATCGTGTAAATCCATCAAACCCTGCAAAAACCGAAAAAAACTCACGGGCATATTAGGTGGGTTCATACTAGGGTAGTAAGTAGACCTTAAGTACACTTGAGCTTTACTTCAGATGTGAACGGGTTTAATTTCAGCTCAAGTAGCCTACTTTGTGGTCATGGTAACACACTTCCTTCAAAGGAGCTGAAGTATACTCTCAAGTCTCGTTCAGACCATCCTTACGAGCCTAGCTACTTATGCTCTATCAAAACACATTCCGGAAACCGACGTCAATCAAACACGCTCTCGTGTGCTGTTTTTGTAAGTTTACTCTTACAAGGTCACATAAGTATTCAAATGTTTCTCGGGTGACTCTGAAATGTTCCTTTCAAATAAAATTAAGCCCTGGACTTGCTATTAAGTATCGAAGCCAGTTCTGTGGACGAGGCCAAACCCAAGCTCTTCGTCTCCGTTGAGCGTTTTGTTGATTCATATGGGTCATAATCATCAGCAACAACATTTGCCTGTTTCTCTGCCTAATTCTAAATTCTTCCTCCATAACGTGAAAGTGATAAAGTTAGAAAAGCAAAGTTCTCTGACATTGCAGTAAAATAATTGTGAGCCGTGATAAAAGGCAAGCAATTTGAAGGTTTCGAGGTCGCATGAATACAAGTGGAAAATTTGCTGCTTAACTTGATTGACAACCCGATTACCTTGAAAGCATACTTTGAATTCTAATGTGAACGCTTATCATGGTAAGTAAACATACAAGATCCCAAGTGTACTTGAGCTCCAGCCATACTTAAGGACTACTTATTCCGCTAGTATGAACCCGCCTATTACTTCAGAACAAGAGATAAATCCGGTTCAAATTCCCCACCCCTCCAAGGCAACGTTCAAATTCCCCCCTCCCCGGGCATGATGCACAGTCAAATGCCTGGGCTTTGCCGGGGGGGGGATGTTGCAGTTTCGAATTGATCGGCGTATTAGTGTCTACAGGACGTAACAATTCGATAATTCCGATACTCAATAACAATCGATATTAGTTGATAAAATCAATAGCAATTAATTGAGTAATATCGGAAATTGATCGAAATCGATCATCAATATTTTTGTGATTGTCGATTTTCATCGATTGCAATAGACCTTTTTCATAATGGCTGCCTATTTATGTATTCTTTTATATGTATGTTGATTAGCCTTTCTGACCTCGTTAGCATGTGCAAAAGTGAAAAGAATATTTTTTACTTTCAAACGAGGCCAGAAAGGCTAGTTAATGTACAAATTAAAGATTAAATTAATTGGCAGCCATGATGAAAGAGGTCTATCGAAAATGATTGATTTCAATCGAAAACTATCGATTACAGTCGAAAGCTATCAGTTTATTCGCGGCTACACAGGTGATTTTTGTTTGCACGGGCGATGTGATTTTGCGTGTGGCGCCTGTTGCTGTTGTTACACAGGCGACACGACAACCCCTGAAATTCTTGCAACTTTTCAGCTGTCGCATCGCAAGTGCGAAGGTGGATACGAGTGCGCTGTTTTCAGTGCATGCTTGCAGCACGATAATTGTATAGCAGTGGCTTTATCTTGGTTTTATCTCAAAGCCATGTGAAAGTTGGACAACTGTTTTAGTTTCATCCGCACAAACCAACAAATCGTTCTTACAAATTTTGTTATTTTCTCCATGTTTTCTCTCAGTTTGGTTTAACAACCGCAGGGGTCTGTAACACTTTGGCACTTGTCACAACTAAAAATTTATTAGAGTCTTGCCTGTAGAGGTCTTGGAGGAAAAATTTGGAAAAATGTAATAAGAAAATATAAGACAACATAGAAGGGTAGTCATCTCAGCTTCAAAGGTAAGTTTTGTGGTTTCCTGAGCTAATTTGATTTTGATTGATTAGGCCAAAATTTTGTGATTATCGATTTCCATCGATTAATTTAACTAATCAATCGACAAGTATCGATTACTATTGAATACTATCGATTAATTGAGTAGCTTTTGGATGATCCGTCTCGACCGATTTGTTACGTCCTGGTGTCTAACAGTTAAAGTTGATCAAAGGATTGGAATTAGTGAGTAATAGTGCGTAATAGTTTAGTATCTATTTCACGGATTAAGTAAAATCACTCTAAAAATTAAGATCAAAATAAACTAAATTATGCGATGTGTATAAACACGAACTGCAAATTATGGGCTAGGTTTGAAAGTACACAGACTACTTTAAGTGAATTACCTGTAGGCATAACTATAGAATATAGGGCCAATTTTTAGGCGCAGATCCAGGAAAAGTATGATTATGAGTCAGAGACAGAAAATTGGCTAGTTTCATTTAAAAATTTTCCCCAGGTTAAGCCTTGAAAATTGGCAGATTATTTCAGCAATGCCAATTTCCTACTGTAATGGATATCCCATGGGAAGTCCTGTTAATCATGTTTGTGACATTTTGGTTCACCTGTATGTTTTCATTTGCTTTAAAGCCTATGCTCATAGAGTGTAGGTAACATTGTGCAAGTCTTGTGGGCATTGTGCATCACATAGTACCTTTCCTGCTGGAACTGATCCTAGTGCATGTGACTGTACTGGGAAATCACAACGCATTTTTTATTTTTGAGTTAAGTGTTACATTTTCTGGATCTGTGCCTGTTTTTCTAGGTAGAGTTGTATATTTGTTGAACTGGATCCACGGCTCGCCAGTCAACTCAACAAGCCATTGATCCCCCGAACCATTAAGCATACATGTACCTTCCTTGTTGTTTAAACACTCAAGTGACTGGTGAGCCACCAAGCCACTCGTATGACAATATATCTTCCTTGTTCTTTAAATGGTCTACTACATCCTCCAAACAAATGTTGTCCCCAATGTATTCCATTAGAAAAGGAATATGCACCTGTACCCTTCAAGAATCCATAAAATGGGCATTTTACTAGAACACAAAAGTAAGAAAAAAAAACAAAAAAAATCCCAAAACAGTTCCAAAACGACTGAAACTTCTGAAATGAAAGCACTGAATCCACAGAAACATAGATTATTACCTTTAAAAACTAAAGGAAATTGAAAAAAAGATAGGTGAATTTTTGGGTTTCATCTTGCAAGGCTCTCTTCTTGTATTAGAAGACAGCATTGAGAGTCAGCAGTTCACTAGTACATAAATATGTGTATATTTATGGTACTGTTGTGACATTTTCCCATATAAGGGCAAGAGAACATACCTGTACAAAATATACATGCCAGCGTATTACATTGTACAATCGTGGTTTGACCGGCTTTTTGCTGTCAGAAGGAGGACAAAACAAAATGCAGTGCAAAATAAACCTCTTATTCGGTGTTTTGGTCGATTATATGTGTGGACATTTTACTCATTGCTCGCATTTTCCTCCTCTCTGCGGATCTCCTCTCTGAAAAGTACCACACAACTCGTAAAATATCTGTGGATATTAACCTCCAAAACACCCTATAAGGCATATATACACAAATAACCCACAATAAATTTTGGCCATTAGCTTTTGTCCCTAATTTTTATTATATGGTCCAGTCATTTTAATTTTCTTTATTTCAATTCAAAAAATCAGAAACCAATACTGGTCAGTGTAGTGTGTCTTTACCTAGAGTTTCCAAAGGCCTTGGTGTGGCTTTGGCTCATTTAGCTAGGTTAGGCATTTTTGTCTGGGCTCCATGCAACAAGAGTAGAACCTAAGGTTCTGGTCTCCTTGGTGAAACTCTAGGAAGTCATCCTATAATTATCGCCAGAGCATGCATGTACATGTACTGGGTGTGAAGTCCTAGGCTCAGATTTTCAGCTGGGGTCTTGGCACCTCAGTGATTCTGAGGGCCTTTTTTCCTTCAGAATCATAAGGGCTCATCTATCTGGATGAAAAGTCACTCCTGCTTAAAATTCTTGAGTTTTCCTTTACTGTTTGCAAAAGTTGTTTTTACCAAAGCAGCTATAGTGTTTCATTTGGATCCATAAAGAACATTATTTTAATCTAAATGTATGGATCTGAAGGGAATCAAACAACTTCTGTATTTATAATCTGAAGTATTGAAAGAGGAATGAAATAAATCCTCTGAACTACATCTATTTTTCACTTTTTTTAATTACAGCGTAACAGTGCAAACTACCAGAACAGATCAACAAAAGAAGGTTGAGGTTTTTTGGTAAGTTTTCTATATGTACATGATTCATAACCAACAGCTTACAGAGAGAGAGACAAACAATCCTGAGGGACCACAGAAAGGATGTTCTTGAGCAGGGGAGAATGTGCTTGAAATGCATCATGGGTAACCTTGAGGGTTAAAGGGACTTGTTTTCTACATGTAGTTGATACAGTGTAAAAGAAATCTTAATTATTAGCTGATTAATTAGACAAAGTGAAGAATTCTTAATTCCTCAAGTGCTGCAAAATTCTTGAAGAAACAGTGATGTGATATACCAGTTACTTGTACTACACACTCAAAAAAATTAATTTTTGGCCTCTCCAGACCTCATCCTCAGAGTAACAAAGTTATGAGGTGAAATACTTCTCGGAATTTGCAGTGCCATTGGACACTAGTAGTAGTATTAAATCCGTATATAATGTACTTGTGAAGTTGGTAGTATAATCCTGATTAAGTTCAGGAAAATAATTTGAATGTACATGTAGTTTTCATGAAAAAGGCCGAGTCTGCCGTTGAATGTTAGGGACTGCTAATTATTTATTGCCTGAGGGGCGGGGGGGGGGGCAGTCTGAGGATTCTTGGCATTCACTTGACATTGAGGTGAATGAAAGGGGGGAGCACTTAATTATGCGAAGACAGATACAGGGTGTGTGTCAAATTTGAAGCCATCAATTTTCATTTTGTAGTATGATGACAAGTTTCATGATGGGGAGTTTTTGTAGCTCGTGGCATTTTACAGCCATTTCCGAAAATCCTACCAAAAATGTTATCCGGGAAGCTTGCCGCCAGTCCGCCCTACAGGTTTTCAGATGAACCATCTACCCTTTCCCTTCGTATGCACTCTAAGCTTTCTAAGGGGTACTCAAGGCTTTTGTCATCACTAACGTTTTGGTTCAAATAACAAACATGGCCTGCAAATAAAAGTGTTTGCTGCTTCCAATGTCAAATAATTGCTGCCAAATTTGAATTAAGCAATATTAATTTTGTGAATTATAAACAAGATTTTACGTGCCCGTACCACCGTCAGAGCGAGAGCCTTAGGGTTCAAAATAGCAGCCGGCTGCCGGCGACAGCCGACACTTTGGCCACTCTTGCCGGCGATTTTTCACCCAAGAAATAGAAAAAGATGACATCCCATCCCTTGATCGGCAAAGTCAACGTCCCTAGAACGTCATAGTAAACGCTTCATATCAGTAAGTAATGCAGCCGTGAAACACTTACACACATACCAAAAGTGAATTGGATGACGTTTTAAAAGCTTTGTAAATAAAAGACAACAACAAATTAGGTTAACAATTATTGTCTCGATTCTTGTAAATCAAGTCTTCGTTCTAGTGACTATCTCTATTTGCCGGCACTCTTTTTTTATATACATGATCAACAACGCGACTTTTGAGGAAATAGGCTAGACACGGGGTAGCAGTGCTGCAGCAATTCAGTTCCCTTTTAGGAACCGGGCAAATTTTCATTCACGATTTCTTTGTTACCAATGCGTCTTCGATCCTGTTCCACTTAGCACCTTGTTGCTTTTTTCGTGTGCTTTCGCCTTCTCGTCCAATTAAATTTGCTGGAGACCAAAGGAAATATACCGTCGCGCTGAAAATCAGTGTCACTGTTGCGGCATTTATTATTTTCAAAGGCCTGATCTAATTTGTCAAACGCCAGCAAGCAACCCTGCCAGTCCGCCTTCGACGAGATTTCCATGCTCAAGAGAAAAATCGAGCAGTCAGAAACGTCGATAGTTAGACTTCAGGCCCACACAGAAAAATTCACATACTCAAGAGACGTGCGCTATGTTGCAAAAGCAAACATCACTCCTGACGAGGAGTTACAGTGTAAAAGACAGAAATACACTCCATAAAGAGAGAGGTCGAACGGAAATTTAAAGGCGCACTGACCAAGTTTCATTATCGCCGCGTTGAACGCAACAATGATAAGTTGCGAAGAGCGAAATCTGATAAATGTAGGTCAAAGAGAGACACTGATCGGGCTTAGCATAACGCCACATGTTCAGTCAAACAT
This sequence comes from Siderastrea siderea, assembly GCA_964030785.1. Lineage (NCBI taxonomy): Eukaryota > Metazoa > Cnidaria > Anthozoa > Scleractinia > Rhizangiidae > Siderastrea > Siderastrea siderea. The sequence goes on from OZ034967.1 coordinate 23,599,382, forward strand.
TAGTACAAATGTTCTACACTCTTCTGCTACTTGAGTGGAAAAGATACATCGATGACTTATTCTCGCTGTGGAATGTTGACAAAACGGAGATAGAAGAGTTTATTGTCCTAGCAAACGGTCACCACCCGACCCAATTAAATTTACGGCTGAATCTCAGACAAAGAAATAAACTTCCTGGATACCACTCTTTTCAAAGGTGAAGGATTTAACAAGCAAGCAATCCTTGATATCCGTTCACATTTTAAGCCCACAGAAACTTCCAATACACTCACTTCTCTTCCTGCCATCCACCAAGGGTTAGAAAAGGGTTTATCAAAGGTCAAGCCCTACGTCTTCTTAGAACAAACTCTTCAGCGAAACCTTCCTTTGAGAATACCATGCACCCAATTCAAAACACGCCTCCGTGCGAGAGACTACCCCAACAGTCTAGTAGAAAGAATGAACAATAACGTTCGAAGTCAAATGAAAGAAAGGCACTTCAACAAAGAAAGACAGTGCGGAAAAAAATCTGCCTTTCGTAACAACGTACCACCCATCTCTGCCTAATTTTAAGAACATCCTTATGAGCAAATGGCACTTAATTAAAAATCGACCATCGCTAAGAGAAATGTACAAACACATTAGCACGAGCAAATGAGCCGCGTTTGGCCTGTCAGTATTTTCCATACTTGGGATAGGTGCTTGTTCATTCTTGTTGACAGCCGGCTAAAAATCAGCCTTGAGAAAAAAAGCCGTCAAATTCAGGCTGAAAGCTCTAATTTTATTTTGAACCCTGTGAACTGGAAGCATATGGCTCCCTTTGGCTGATGGCGGGATCAGTGGGTGGATGGGCTCAGGGTTCTCAGGTTCCGATAAGTGTCTCTCTTTGACCTACATTTATCAGATTTCGCTCTTCGCAACTTATCATTGTTGCGTTCAACGCGGCGCTAATGAAACTTGGTCAGTGCGCCTTTAATTTTCCGTTCGACCTCTCTCTTTATGGAGTGTATTTCTGTCTTTTACACTGTAACTCCTCGTCAGGAGTGATGTTTGCTTTTGCAACATAGTGCACGTCTCTTGAGTATGTCAATTTTTCTGTGTGGGCCTGAAGTTTAACTATCGACGTTTCTGACTGCTCGGTTTTTCTCTTGAGCATGGAAATCTCGTCGAAGGCGGACTGGCAGGGTTGCTTGCTGGCGTTTGACAAATTAGATCAGGCCTTTGAAAATAATAAATGCCGCAACAGTGACACTGATTTTCAGCGCGACGGTATATTTCCTTTGGTCTCCAGCAAATTTAATTGGACGAGAAGGCGAAAGCACACGAAAAAAGCAACAAGGTGCTAAGTGGAACAGGATCGAAGACGCATTGGTAACAAAGAAATCGTGAATGAAAATTTGCCTGGTTCCTAAAAGGGAACTGAATTGCTGCGGCACTGCTACCCCGTGTCTAGCCTATTTCCTCAAAAGTCGCGTTGTTGATCATGTATATAAAAAAGAGTGCCGGCAAATAGAGATAGTCACTAGAACGAAGCCTTGATTTACAAGAATCGAGACAATAATTGTTAACCTAATTTGTTGTTGTCTTTTATTTACAAAGCTTTTAAAACGTCATCAAATTCACTTTTGGTATGTGTGTAAGTGTTTCACGGCTGCATTACTTACTGATATGAAGCGTTTACTATGACGTTCTAGGGACGTTGACTTTGCCGATCAAGGGATGGGATGTCATCTTTTTCAATTTCTTGGGTGAAAAATCGCCGGCAAGAGTGGCCAAAGTGTCGGCTGCCGCCGGCAGCCGGCTGCTATTTTGAACCCTGGTTCAATTGCTCGTCTGGCTGCAACCCAAGTTCCCTTCCTGCACCTGTGCCGATGCTGCCGTTCAGCCAGCCACTCCATTGTCAACTACCCCACTGGCATTTCCAAGGGATTACCACCAGAGTTTCGGCGCCTGCGACCGCAGCGAGAGAGAGTGCAGCCACTTGCTGAGAACATTTTACCCTCAGTGTACACCCCCATTAATGTAGATATTCTAGAGAGGAAATTTTCCCAGCATCCTAATTGTGATTTTAGTACTAGTTTAGTTAACACATTAAGCTCTGGCACACATATTGGGTATGCTGGTCCAGAAAAACAGTGGGTCTCCCGTAACTTGATATCTGCAATGCAGCACCCGAGGTGGTCTCATCACATCTAACCAAGGAGATATCATTGCGTTGGGTCGGGGGGGGGGGCCTTTCTCTTCCCCTCCTCTACCCATGTCCAGTGTCACCCCCTCGGCGTGGTTAAAAAAAAAAAAACATCATCTGCAATGGCGCCTCGGAAGGGGCTAGCCTTTTAATGACTACATTCCGAAGGACCCCTACACTCTTCAATACGTTCGGATGGACAATGCTATTCACATCCTCTTATCCATGGGCCCGGGTTCCTATGTGGCAAAAACCGACCTTAAGTGCGCCTTTTGCCTTATCGCAGTTCATCCAGATGACTGACTCCTGATGGGAATTTACTGACAATGTCAGTATTATTACGTTGCCTTTGGTCTCAGGAGCGCCCCCTTTTTGTTTAACTAGTTTTCCGATGCCCTAGAGTGGATCCTTCAACATAATTATGGCCTAGAACACGTCCTTCACATTTTTAGCCTAACCTATGAGTGTCCAATGTCTGACAAATTTTAGCACTTTACTCCGGTTGTTCATGTCCCTCCAGGCTCCTGTGGTAGCATCGAAAACACTTGGCCGCTCCCGAAAACTAGAATTTATGGGCATTATTTTGGACAGCATGCAAATGGAAACCTGCCATCCAGATGGTAAAATCACGGCCACCTGGGAACTGCTGAATTCCTTTACTAAGCATCAATCCGTGCGCTTCGTTGAATTACTGTCTCTCATTGGTACCCTTCAATTTGCTTGCAAGGCGGTTGTCCCGGGGAGAATTTTCCTTCAACGCGTGATCAATTTAACCAAAGGGGTCCCAGCCGTTTTCACCACATCAGATTGAATAGAGAGTTCTCTAAAGATCTCAACATGTGGAAAGTGTTTTTAGCTGGTTGGAACGGCTGTTCCTTCTTTCTTAACACCACTGTTACCCCTTCGCCCCAGATGGAGCTACATATCGATGCATCGGGTACTATCGGCTATGGGGATATTGTAATGGGAAATGGTTTCAGGGGCGTTGGCTACCACACATGCAACTCAGCAAAGAGAGCGGAATAAGCATCGAATGGCAGGATCTTTTCCCCATAGTCATTGCCTGTGCTTACTGGCAATCTCAATATTATTACCTTGCCGTTGGTCTTAGGAGCGACCCCTTTTTGTTTTACTAGTTTTCGGATGCCCTAGATCCAACAAAAATAAATAAATAAATAAACAAACAAACAAACAAATAAATAAATAAATAAATATTTGGCACCTCCATTTTTCAGGCAAGTGAATTCCATTTTGGTGCAATAACAAGTCCGCGGTCGCTATTATTAATACGGGGCATTCAAAGGTCCCACGTATCATGGACCCTGTTCGTTTTCTTGTCCCCATATTCATGAAGCACAACTCTTAAGTTACGGCTGGTCATGTTCCCGGGTTTATAATGAGATTGCAGACGCCCTCTCTCGCTTTCAGGATACTCGCTTCAGGGCGGTTGCCCCCAAGGCAGAGAGCACCCCTTGTGCCATCCCGCCTTAGCTTCTGTAATGACTCTCTAGGGGAGGACATTCTCCACTACGCAAACTGGGATTGGCTTGGTCTTCAAATCGCACCAATACCTTAGGGGAGAAACCTTTTCTTCAATTTAACCTAATGAAGAGACTAATTTCTCCAAACGGGGATATTATATTCTCGCCTCAGAAGGCACCCTTATTTATTTTGCGACCTATTTGGTCCGGACAGTTAAACTAAACTTGCACCGTTAAACGATACTTGGCTGCCGTGTATAACCTCCACATTTTGTGTGGGCATGAGAAGCAGCTCCTAGGCAAATGATTTTTGAAAAAAAGTACTTTGGGATATTTTACGCTATCAAGGCCAGACCCGTATCTTTCGCCTACCAGTTACCCCGCGGGTTTTATGGGGTATACGGCCTAGTGTAAGACAGTGGTTAGGCGAAAGGGACTTAACAATGATTTGGGTGGCTTTGTGTACAAGCTATGTGTACACGTGTAGGTACTTCTTAATCACGTGCCCGCGGATACCCCTCTTCTCATTTCAATCTGGCCGTTTGCTCACTAGGAAATCGGTAGTTTCCATTCTTACGGAGGCTGCTCGCCAGGCTGGTTTACCCCACAATTCACTCAAAGGGGAATAGTTTCCGCATCAGTGCTGCGTCCACTGCCGCTGCTGCGGGCTTGCTAGACTGGTTGATTAAAGTTTTAGGAAGGTGGTCTTCTGACCGATTATACATTCCTACTCCGCAAAACGTTCTTTTACCAGCCGCGCCTCATATTGCAATGCAAGCGTTTCCTTGGGTTGGAATATTGCAAATTTTTCTCTTCCTTTCTTTTAGCTTGGGGGGGATACATGCTTCGCAGCAACTTCCCGAAGCTTATTTTTACCTCTATTATTTGCCAAGATTATTTTCAAATTCATCACGTGCCGGCGGTGACGGCTCGTGTGCTGTTGGAGTCTCCACTTGATTCTCGTTTGTTTTTCGTTCGTTTTGTATCTTGAAGATTGAAAATTCAAGTGAAATTCGGGCATTTTATGTACGATTTGTACTCGTAATCATAAGGCAGCTTTTTGCACCAGTTGTTTATTCATCATCAAAGTTATTTTTAAAAAACGTTTTCCAATGTTGTGAGAATTAAAAACCATTTTTTTAAACGTTTAATTAGAGGGAAAATAGTCACCTTGATGTTTACATTTTGCAAGTGAAACAACCATACATGTACTAATCCTCTAATAGTATGTGAGTATATGTGACGCTTAGTCACTTAGATTGACACATTTGCCCGACTTGAAGATTTCTTGTGATGTTGTTAGTAGCTTTTCCTGCCCACTCTGAACACAAAAGTTTAGGTGTATGTGTTGTGGTTCAATTTTATCCTTGGTTCAATTTTTATTTCCTTTGTTTTTGTGTATGGTAATGTATGATAATGAGCATAAAACAAAAGAAAGTAAAACTTGAACCAAGGATAAAATTGAACCACAACATATTCACCCAGCAGTGAATATGTCAGCTGGGTTTGGAGTCTAAATTTCTATACGTTTTAGAGCGGTTTCCAATTGAGTGTCGAAAGTAATTCGTGTTTTGCATTGGTTTTGCTTAACTTCGCTCTGTGATTGGTTAAAATCCTTCGCGCCACTTTCTCGACCAATCAGGAGTAAAACTCAAACCAATCAGTCGCGACTTGCTCGCGCTCGCACGCGTTTTCCCGCGCTTGACGCCGGTTACATGTGCTTGCTTCGAGCTCTGAATTGGTTCATTGGATAATTTGTGTTTGTTGTGATTGGCTGGGGTAATTACTTTGGTTTTGGTTTTACGACACTCGTTTGAAAAGCGCTCTATTAAACTTGTCATCACGCTATGTTTTCAGTTCACTCGGTAAAACATTCAGGGGGGGGGAGGCGGCGAAATGAAAAAGAAGAAGGTGGTACAGTTATTCTACGCAACGACTTCCGCCGACTTTTTTGATTTATTGACATTTAAAGAAAGAAGTAATCAAAATCATTTATGCAGCTCGATATTCTGTATGCAAATTTTTCATAACGGCAATTCGAAAAAGTCTTACAAATATCGACAAAATTGGAAAATTCACGAGTTACGGTATATCTCTTCTAGGCATTAGCGCAGACATGTTAAAAGAGGGATAACGTGAATGTGCTTGTTGTAGTATAACACTGACATGGGCTAAAAATGAGAAGGCTGCGAAGTGGTCTCGTTTCAATGCGCTTTCCTCGAGCGATGTTGGTAGATACGAAAACATTCTGCATGCTTGAATGCTTTCTCTGTTTTAGGTGGTATCTGAAAATACTCTCTACGGCATTTGTCATCGATTGTCTGTGTGGAAACCGGCTTTCAACGAAACGCTGACCCCCCACTGACTCACGCACTGACCCCATCTGAAATTCACAGGATAAATCAGAAATCGTTGTTGTTTATCATTTACAGGGGGAAACCGGTTTCTCTACGGTTTGTGCAGATGGTAAGCAAAACATTATGAATGGAAATTTCCGTTCTAGATTGGCGTGTGCCATTTGTACAATCCACTCTAATTCACATAAAGTCTGGAACTAGATTGCTTATTGGGGCAGGACCTGGAACTGCAACATAATTCTCTGTTAGGGCATTCCAGCTGGGAATTTTGGAGTGCCTTCCATGACGCTCGTTTATTTTGGAACATTTTCGGTCTTGCAATCCAAAATAGCCTTACCATTTACAGTTCAACCGAAACTCCCGGATTTTTTTTGTAGACACTGTCTAGACCCGGCCGCCAGGTACAGATGCTTCGAGACTAAATACCCGGCAGTGCAAAATTTTCAAACATTCTGAAAGTATTTGATATTTGTTTAGAATTGCGAAGCGATTCAGGAAAAGTACTTTAGTTTTGTAGTTGACGACTTGTCCATGCTTACTATAAAATCGCGATGTTTGCGACACTTGCATGTAGAATTATTTGTGACTAGACCCTCCAGTCATCACAAAAAGAAGTGGAATTTTAAAATTTGAGCTCTGTGGGAGCTATGTTTTTGGTTTTTTTGTTTGGCGATGAGTCTGCTCTCCAAACCAATAAAGTTAATAAAAACAAACGTTAATAAAGTTAATGATATTGCTATGGGTGCTCACTGACGTTAATGTTGATTACTAAGGTTACTAGTCAAGTACAACAACCAACAGAAATATGGTGGCCGAACCCCTTGTTCGGACTTTTTCTCGATTTTCTCAAGGAGAGAGTCTTAACATCTTTGTGGGCATTTCTGGGCCACTTTGTAGACTACTAAGCTTGTGCACAGAAGGCGTGCACAGACTATGCACTACTAGTTCAGTATATGGTTGTGGTTTACAGGTTTATAAAGCGTTTATGTGTGGTTGGGTCATGGTGTCAGTATTCCTTCATGAGATGCGTCCATTATTAACCTTTTAAGCCGTGATATAAAAATGCATATTCTCCTTGCTGTTCTCCATGCATTTCTTATGGACCTAGGAAGGGGAATTTGTGTAAACAACAAGACATCTTATCCTTGTTGATCACTCCCTTTTTTCTCATCACTTGAATGTTTGAGCAATTAGTGATAATGTAAAGAGAAATTTCATTTTTGTCACTTTTAGGGCTTAAAGAGGTAAGGAGCCATTGTCACCCAAAAAGCTTTGCACGCCGAGGTACATTCTTTCATATATGAAAAATCCGACATTTTCTTGATTGTTGTGAAGTCTGATTTGTATCTTCTTCCGTCGCTTCCGTTAGCAATTTGAGAGCACAAATGTGCATTTAAAGATGCCATTTAAGTGTCATTGTATCGATTTCATTGTATATTTCCGAATTCTGAAGTGTTTTCGCGGTGGAGAAGGAGTTCTTTAGATGCATGCTTCGTAGGGTTCAGGAAGGCTGAGGCGAAGGCCAAGTCTTCCGGGCTCTGCCAAGGTTGTATGGCTAAACGAGTCAGTGTATAAGTAACCGAGGGGAAGAAGAACATATACAGGTTTCAGAAATACTGCTGACAGTGCGTTTGCCGAAATAGCACTGCATTCGCTGCCGGAGGAAACAGAAGGAATGTTAATTTAGTTCGAGGAAAGACGTATCTCGCTACCACAAAATAACAGTAGCCATGGGCTTGCTCCAAAATAATACTTATCAGTGATCATGGGCTTATGCTGTTTTACTTAATTATACCTTGTGTTCACTTTCTGTTATGTTTTAATGTCACAAAGAGTGTAAGTGGCTATTCTAGTTTTGCGTCCATCGACATCAGTGGATACAATCGATCGAGCGATCAATCGATCAGACGCTGTAATGAATCCATTTATATGCGTTGACTGCAAAATCAGATCTTGAGTAGGTTTTCTCCAGTGACATCTAGCGATTAAGACCTCAATATCCTTACAACTTGTTTTTGTCTTATATTGAGTGTAAGTGGCTGCTGTGGTTTTACGTTCATCGAGGTCGCTCGATCGGGCGATATAATAGCTCCATGCGCGTTGACTTGAAGTCAGATCCAGAGTTGTTTTCTCCATTTCTCCAGTAACATATTTTCAGAGGCAACTACTGTACTTATCAGCTCGCCGGGAGGCCAGTGCAGTAGGGTAACACAAGCACGCAAAGCACTTTGGGTGACACTGGCTCTTTAAGGGACGTCGAGCTGTATACTATTTATATGCTCCTTCACTTTGCCTATTATAGTACGCAAAATGATTATGCAATTCATTTAATGCTATGTTTGGATTTTCTCTCGAGGCTGCTGCACGATGGCTGCAAATCACATACCCCACGGCAGCAAATCCTATGGAACTAGTTATCTGGAGGCAGAGGGAGAGAAGTCCTTTGAGTATTTTAGTGAAGAAGGACGTCTAGCGAGACATAGGAAAACACACAGTGGAATGAAGTTTTTTGAATGTCAGCGGTGTGGAAAATGTTTTAGTCGAGCAGAAAGTCTAACAAAACATAAGAGAACACACAGTGGAGAGAAGCCTTTCAAATGTGAACAGTGTGGAAAATGTTTTACTCAAGGAGGAAGTCTAACGAGACATAAGAGAACACACAGTGGAGAGAAACGGTTTGAATGTGACCAGTGTGGCAAACGTTTTAGTGAAGTAGGACAACTAACGAGACATAAGAGAACGCACAGTGGGGAGAAACCTTTTGGATGTGATCAGTGTGGAAAACGTTTTAGTGAAGCAGGAAATCTAACGAAACATAAGAGAACACACACTGGAGAGAAGCCTTTTGAATGTGACCAGTGTGGCAAACGTTTTAGTGAAGCAGTAAATCTAACGAGTCATAAGAGAACACACAGTGGGGAGAAGCCTTTTGGATGTGATCAGTGTGGCAAATGTTTTAGTCAAGCACCACATCTAACGAGTCATAAGAGAACACACAGTGGGGAGAAGCCTTTTGGATGTGATCAGTGTGGCAAATGTTTTAGTCAAGCAGGAAGCCTAAAGCAACATAAGAGAACGCACAGTGGAGGGAACCCTTTTGAATGTGACCAGTGTGGCAAACGTTTTAGTGAAGCAGGAAATCTAAGGAGACATAAGAGAACATGCATTGGGGAGAAGCCTTTCAAATGTGAACAGTGTGGAAAATGTTTTAGTCAAGGAGGAAGTCTAACGAGACATAAGAGAACACACAGTGGAGAGAAACGGTTTGAATGTGACCAGTGTGGCAAACGTTTAAGTAAAGCAGGAAATCTAAGGAGACATAAGAGAACACACAGTGGGGAGAAACCTTTTGGAGGTGGCCAGTGCGGTAAATGCTTTGGTGAAGCAGGCAGGCTAACGAACCATCAGATAGTACACAGTGGAGAGAAGCCTTTTGAATGCGACCAGTGTGGTGAATGTTTTAGTGAAGCAGGGAATCTAAGGAAACATAAAAGAATACACAGTGGAGAGAAACCTTTTGACTGTGAAAAGGGTGGGAAATATTTTACTCAAGGAGGAAGTTTAAGACGACACAAACGAACACACAGCTTGGAGAAACAATTCAAGTGCGAGCAACCTGATGATTCCTACAGCATCTCTGAACTTCTAAGCGGCATTACGAAAATCAAGCAGGAAAAGTTATGACAGTATGCCTTGTGGCGGATGGTTGTCAAGATGCATCAAAATATATAGTGCACAAGGGAAGAATTCTTTTCACCGGGTGCATAGCATGAATTACAAGATAATTACCGCCACATTTTTGTTGCTCGAACAACATCCCATGCAGTCAGTTTCTTAAGTTAAGGTCCACCCCATTAACAATGTCAGATTATTGGGGCCCATTAGTTGTCCGATTTACAGGAGTATTTTCAGGTCAAGTTAAAATTCCGAAGAGTGGACATTTGAGGTGTTCTCATATTTTAAAGAATAAAGATTATTTACAGGAACATTTTACATGTTATTGCCCATTTTTCTCATACCCCTTGAATTCCCAGCATAATGAATGTGCTTTTTTCCTCCTCCACCTGTTTCTTCTTTTCTATTTCGTTTCTCTTGTCATCTTATTATTCTCTCTTGACTTGCTCCCTTTACTTGACGTCAATGACGTCAATGACGTCCTGCGCTAACAGGGTTTGCAGCAATGAGCGATGGACGTCGTTCATTTCACGCTGGCAAGCGTGAAGCGAGCACCAAAGGCGTAAGCTCTTAGCTTCTACGGGGGTCTGGGGGTATGGTCCCGGTGAAAAGTTTTCAAATTGTATCCTCTGAAACGCCGTTTTTAGCGTTCCGGAGATCAAAGAAGCCGTTTCCTAAACAAGGTCTCAGTTCACTTTAAGCTGAATGTTCATAACGTCAAACAACATCTTGTTATCAAGAAACACGTTGTGATGTTTAGGGGAAGGGCTCACGATGGATTATGGCCCTAGAGACTTCTTGAAGTATTTTATGATCCTTGGAAACGTTAAATTTCTTTACCATCTGTATGCCTCACTGATTTAAAAAAATGATTACAAAATTAGAATAACTAGAAATATGTCAGGTAAAAGTACCGGAAATTACATTGCAAACAACCGGATGTTACGTCCGGCCTCTGACCTCAAATGAAATGCGGGAACCAAAAAGATGGGTGGAGTGTGTCGCCAGGACTTTGATAACCTTACCCTGTGCCATAGACAGCGGCACACACCCCTATGGCGTAAAAGTGGGAAAACCTCTCCTAGGCTGTGAAGTGTTTCCATTTGATCACGAAATTTGTTTGAATTTCGTTTGAATTTGCATTCGATCACGAATTTGCTTGCTTTTGATTGCTTCAAATACGCTGTTTTGCGACTTGAGTTTATCTTGATAAGTGCTACTTTTGGGTAGTAACGAGCACAGAGAAGACTACAACAACGAACTCACCAATGTATTTTAGAAAACTGTCAAACATGGCCGATCTTACAGCACTCGCTGCTGCGCATGCATTGCACCTTACGTTTACTGTCTTGCGGGCCCATGATAAGATAAATATGTCAACATCCTTCTTTCTTAAAGAAAAAATCTAAGTCAACGAGATTAGTTCTTGGTTCTTGCTTAAAATGTCTCTTGCTTGCGTGTGACGAATAATAACTTGTAATCAATCTCATAATATTGCAAGTAATAAATTGTTCACTAAACTAAAAGTTGAACTCATAGTCTTTGAGCAAGTAAGATTCCTTCCTGATCCACTGGGGTCTGCATGTCTGTTTGAGCAGTGTCAGCCTTGGTGGAATTCTGGGCGCGATTCTCTTCTTAGCGTGTGCTTGCGGGCTGTGCACATTCCCCATAACAGGTGGTGGATCGGAGTTCTCTTCAGTGATCCAATGTGTGTCGTAGGCACACAAATGAACTATGTTTCTCCTGTAGACACCTTTCTAGCCATCTATTACGTAGGATCGGTCACTGTTCAGATCGCACGGCTCCTCTTCTCCAATTACACTTCTTTCCTTCTGAGTGTTGGTAGTACACTGGTTGACCAGGAACGAGTGGCTTCAGGTCTCATGGCCCTTCTCGATGTCACTTGCCTGCAACTTCTCCTTCTCTTGGTTTTCGCGGATGGTAGCATTGCTCGCGTATTTCTACCAAACGTCACTTCAGCAGGGCTGATGTCAGTGTCTTGTCGAGGTGTGTTCCTCAATTCAAGCAGTGCTTCATATTGATCAGTGCCATCCCTTAGTGCTTTCAGCATCACCATTTTGTAAATAACTTCTATCCTTGATCTCAAACACATCGACACCGCTCTTGCTCCACGCTGTTTCTCCTTCTTTTGCTGTTTCAGTGTCTCTTTCTGATTCCTAGGTTTGTGTAGCTGGCAGACTTTGCAGTTTTCGGCCACTTGTCGTATCTCCGGTTGCCGTTAAAAGATAATTGCTATTGAAACTTCTAGGACAAGAAAAATGGCAATTGCCCAAAGAGATGGACCCGACAGTCAAAATTAATTGAAAACAATTATTCGCCGACATCTCACTGAAGTGATGCTTGTGCAAATTAGATGCCGTTGTCTTACGACTGTGCTTTCACCTACTGTTATGAATGAATAAACACAAAATAAAGGACAGGAAAATGATTTTTGAAACGTTTATTCAAAGACCCTGTCTGAGCAAGTTTCCTAATATGTTCTTCAATTCAACGTCAACATAAATAATATAAATGACACATTTCTAATGACATAAATTAAATTTCAGGATTTTGGTTGACCGTATTGCTCAAAATCATGTACCGTATACCCTTCAAAAACTCCACTTACTTGGTTGTGTTTCAGAACAAGCTCTCCGTCGTGAAGAAACCAAAGATTAAGTGCTCGAAGAAAAATTTTGCAACTTGAACTTTTCGCCTCCCGTTTATAGATATTAAATATTTTTTCTCCAGTTTAAAACTTCAGTACTGTCGAACAATCGTTTTGCTAAATAAGCTTAAACTTTTAAAGGAGCCTCTTTTTTTCAAAAGCGACGATGGATTATGGTCGTGCGATTTCCCGCTAAGAAAAACGCGGGTTGCCCAAAAGCACTGCAAGATTTCCCGACATGAAAAGATGGCATTCTTCACCCTCGTCGTGTTGCCGTGGGACTCCCCTCCCCCTCGCACAGAGTCTGTTGAAATTCTTCTTTCAGGCTAAGTGTACACTAGGGAAATAGTCCAGTCAGTTAGCGTCGAAAATTACGAAAATCGTTACAAATCGCGTAAAAGCACCAAATTTGGCATACATGACCTTTAGGGCATGTAAAACAAATTTAGAAGGGTGCCACATGATCCGGGTATCCGGGGGGCCACAGCACTCTAATCAATTTTCATTTGTGGTCACAGGAATCCCACGCTCAAGAACAGACCACTCAGTTGCAAACTGAAAAGGATTTGATGGGCCTAGCTTTTAAACTGGCCTTGTCAGCGAACGGCAGAAAATGACAACAAACAGCCGTTGAAGTTAACAAGCCACATATCCTTGTATTTTCCGCTCCCTTTTCGCTAGCCTAGTTGCCTGTGGTCAAATAGACTGACAAAGTGAATCGTTAAACCTACGATAACTGTCAAGGGAACGAATAATTATTAGTCAACAAACAGTCCCAAATCAGCAGCTCAAATCTCAAAGTAAACCGTTGCCTGCTACAGCTAGTCAAACATTGCTTATTTGGGGTACTTTTCGTCATACGTTCTGGAACATGCGCTCCGACCCATTTAAGAGAAGGATGACTGAAATAACTGACTTCTGTTATTAATTGCTTTGAATTACGCTTCTTCACAGCCTCTCCCCCATTAATATAAACTATAATGAAAAAACAGCAAAGAAAAAACGACGAGCGAGTTGGTTTTCCCGATATTTCGGGCAGTCAAGCCGTCCTTCTTCGGGTGATTTAATGAAAATACGGATACTCGTTACAATATGTAGTAAAACGGTTACAATAGATATATGATACGATTGTTTGGCATTTAAAATTTAAACAAGCCAATGAGGACGACAAAAAATTACCATGAATAAACAAAGAGAAGTGTAAAAAAATAAAAATAAAAATAAATAAAAACAATAATAAAGAAAGAAAAAAAAGATTAACAGTCATCTTTGTTTAGACCATGTGGCTGCATAGTTTTGGCCTTATCTATATAAAATGATTCGCGAGCTTTACGTATGGATTCTCTTATTCCACTCGAACTCATTAATTCTAAAAGAGACACGTCATTGACACAGGAAACTTTTCTCTGATAAATTTCAGGAAAAGTCACGAGATTTGGTGATTATTCGTCTAGCACAATGTGCCCCCCCCCCCCCCCCCAGGCTAAATAGGGTTAAGATCGTCTAGACAATAAAAGCAAGTCGGGTTGAGGAAAAATTGGGAAAATGTCAGGAAGTCTTATTTTAAGTGTACTGTTGAGAAAAAAAAACATACCAGGAGAGACACTGTGAGGCCACTGACATATCTGTCTTTACTCTAAACGTCAGTTGAAATAAAAAGAAAACGACTTATGAAGCAAAATTGGTATGTCACCAGCGAGTACCATAAGAAGCACGAGCGCTTGCTAAGCTCCCTTTCACGGTAGTCAACAAGCTTCAGCGATTAGTCGCTACTTTTTCCAGCATCGTACGTTTTTCGTTCTTTTATATCTTGCAGTTCTCAATTCAGTAAACTGCATCGGCTACCTAAGATCGCTAATACCGATAACATTAATCGAATTCCTCCCTCTGAGAAAAGACGCCGAAGTCTGCAGAACAGGATTTTATTGTTTGTTTCAGGCGAACGTTCACCTGAAAAACGCGTAAAACATTAATCAGGCTAAATTACTCGAGACTACTAGATTCCGAATACAACGCATAAACGGAGAGCGAAAAGGCCTGGCAGTGTTGAATAACGCATATACATGTACTGGATGTGAAGTCCTAGGCTCAGATTTTCAGCTGGGATCTTGGCACCTGAGTGATTGTGAGGTTTTTTTTTTACTTCAGAGCCATAAGGGCGCATCTATCTAGATGAAAAGTCACTCCTGGTTAAAATTCTTGAGTTTCCCTTTACTAATGGCAAAAGTTGTTTTCACCAAAGCAGCCATAGTGTTTCATTTGGATCCATAAAGAACATTATTTTAATCTAAATGTATGGATCTGAAGGGGATCAAACAATGTGTGTATTTCTAATCTGAGGTATTGAAAGAGGATTGAAATAAATCCTTTGAACTACATGTATTTTTCACTTTTTTTAATTACAGCGTAACAGTGCAAACTACCAGAACAGATCAACAAAAGGAGGTTGAGGTATTTTTGGTAAGTTTTCTATATGTACATGATTCATAACCAACAGCTTAGAATGTAGTTACCATTAATTTGCTGAATGAAGAAATATGTACAGAGAGAGACAAACACTCCTGATGGACCAAAGAAGGATGTTCTTGAGCAGGGGAGAATGTGCTTGAAATGCATCATGGGCAACCTTAAAGGTTACAGGGACTTGTTTTTTACATGTAGTTGATACAGTGTGAAAGAAATCTTTAAAAGTATTAAAGGATTAATTAGTGAAGGAGAATTCTTAATTCCTCAAGTGCTGCAAAATTCTTGAAGAAACAGTGACATAATTTACCAGTAACTACACGAAAAAAAGAATAATTTTTTGGCCTCTCACAGACCTCATCCTCAAAGTAACAAAGTTATGAGGTGAAATACTTCTCGGAATTCACAGCGCCATTGGACACTAGTAGTAGTATTAAACGTATTTATAATGTACTTGTGAAGTTGGAGTATAATTCTTTAATTAAGTTCAGTAAATAATTTAAATGTAGTTTTCATTTAATACCCAGTCTACAATTGATTGTTAGGGACTGCTAATTATTTATTGCCTGAGGGGCGGGGAGGGGGCAGTCTGAGGATTCTTGGCATTCACTTGACATTGAGATGATTGAATGGGGGGATCACTCATTTGTGCTAAGACAGATACAGGGTGTGTGCCAAACTTGAAGCCATCAATTTTCATTTTGTACTATGATGACAAGTTTCATGATGGGGATTTTTTCGTAGCTCTTAGCATTTTTTCATGTGTTTACAGCCATTTCCGACAATCCTAGTAAAAATGCTTATCTGAGAAGCTTGCCGCCAGTCCCCCCATCAGGTTTTCAGATCAACCATCTACCCTTTCCCTTCGTATGCACTCTAGCTTTCTAAGGGCTACTCAAGGCTTTTGTCATCACTAACATTCTGCTTCAAATAACAAACATGGCCTGCGAATAAAAGTGTTTGCTGCTTCCAATGTCAAATAATTGCTTTCAAATATGAAATAAGCGATATTTGTGAATTATAAATAATATTTTACGTGCCCATACCACCGTCAGAGCGAGAGCCCACCCACCAACTGATCCCGCCATCAGCCAAAGCGAGCCATCTGCTTCCAGTTCAATCCCTCGTCTGACTGCAACCCAAGTTCCTGTCCTTTCCTGCACCTGTGCCGATGCTGCCGTTCAGCCACCCACTCCATCGTCGACGACCCCACCGGCATTTCCAAGCGATTACCACCACAGTTCCAGCACCTGTGACCGTGGCAGGAGATTAAGTGCAGCCACTCGCTGAGAAAACTTTTACACCCATTAATGTAGATATTCTAGAGAGGAAACTTTCCCAGCATCCTTATCATGATTTTAGTACCACGGTCGTTTAGTTAACACATTAAGCTCTGGCACAGATATTGGGTATACTGGTCCGGAAAAACACCGGGTCTCCGGTAACTTGATATCTGCAAAGCAGCACACGGAGATGGTCCCATCAAACCTAACTAAGGAGATATCGTTGCGTTGGGTCGGGGGGCCTTTCCCTTACCCTCCTCTACCCATCTCCAGTGGCGTGGTTCCAAAAAATATATTATTTGGAATGGCGCCCCGGAAGGGGCTAGCATTTTAATGACTACACTCCAAAGGACCCCTACACCCTTCAATACGTTCGGGTGAACGATGCTATTCACATCCTCTTGTCCCTGGCCCCGGGTTCCTATGTGGCAAAAACCGACCTTAAGTCCGCCTTTTGCCTTGTCGCAGTTCATCTGGATGACTGACTTCTGATGGGAATTTACTGGCAATCTCAGTATTATCTGAATCTTTACCTTGCCTTTGGTCTAGGGAGCGCCCCCTTTTTGTTTACCTAGTTCTCGGGTGCCCTAGAGTGGATCCTCCAAAATAATTATGGCCTAGAACACGTCCTTCACATTTGTAGCCTAACCTACGCGGCTCCAATGTCTGACAAGTTTTAGCGCTTTACTCCGGTTGTTCATGTCCCTCCAGGCTCCTGTGGTAGCATCGAAAACACTTGGCCCCTCCCAAGAGCTAGAATTTAGGGGCATTTTTTTAGACAGCATTGGAATGGAAGCCTGCCTTCCAGATGATAAAATCACGGGTACCCGGGAACTGCTGAATTCCTTTACTAAGCATCGATCCGTGCGCCTCGTTGAATTGCTGTCTCTTATTGGTACCCTTCAATTTGCTTGCAAGACGGTTGTCCTGGAGAGGATTTTCCTTCAACGCATGATCTATTTAACCAAAGTGGTACCCAGCCGTTTTCACCACATCAGGTTGAATAGAGAGTTCTTTAAAGATCTCAACATGTGGAAAAGTGTTTTTAGCTGGTTGGAACGGCCGTTCCTTCTTTCTTAACACCACTGTTACCCCTTCGCCCCAAATGGAGCTAGATACCGATGCATCGGGTACTATCGGCTATGAGGATATTGTAATGGCAAATGGTTTCAGGGGCGTTGGCTACCACACATGCAACTCAGCAAAGAGAGCGGAATAAGCATCGAATGGCAGTAATAAATGGCAACCCTCATTGCTTGTGCTATTTTGGTACCCCCATTTTTCAAGCGAGTGAATTCAATTTTGGTGCAATAAGAAGTCTGTGGTCACTATTATTAATACGGGGCATTCAAAGGCCCCACGTATCATAAACCGTCTTCGTTTTTTTGTCCTCATATTCATGAAGCACAACTCTTACGTTACGGCTCGTCATGTTCCCGGGGTTTATAATGAGATCGCTGACGCCCTCTCTCGCTTTCAGGATACTTTCTTCAGAGCGGGATGGTACAAGGGGTGCTCTCTGCCTTGGGGACAACCGCCCTGAAGAGAGTATCCTGAAAGCGAGAGAGGGCGTCAGCAATCTCATTATAAACCCTGGGAACATGACGAGCCGTAACGTAAGAGTTGTGCTTCATGAATAGGGGGGAAATGTCCTCCCCTCTAGGGGAGGACATTCTCCACAAAGCAAACTGGGGATTGGCTTGCTCTTCAAATCGCACCTATACCTTAGGGGAGAAACCTTCCCTTCAATTTTGCCTTATGAATAGACTAATTTCTCCAAACGGGGATATTATATCCCCGCCTCAGAAGGCACCCTTATTTATTTTGCGGCCTATTTGACCTGGACAGTTTAACTATACTTGCACCGTTAAACTATACTTGGCTACCGTGCATAGCCTCCACATTTTGTGTGGGCATGGCGCCCCGCTCCTTGCAAATTACTAAAAAAAAAGTACTTTGGGATATTTTATACTATCAGGGCCAGACCCGTATCTTTCGCCCACCAGTTACCCCGGGAGTTTTACTGGCTATACGGCCTAGTTTAAGACAGTGGTTAGGTGAAAGGGACAATGATTTGGGCATGCAGCTTTGTGTACAAGCTATGTGTACATGTGTAGGTACTTCTTAATCACGTGCCCGCGGGTACCCCTCTTCTCTGGCCGTTTGCTCATTAGGAAATCGGTAGTTTCCCTTCTTAGGGATGTTGCCCGCCAGGCCAGTTTACCCCACAATTCACTCAAGGGGAATAGTTTCCGCATCGGTGCTGTGTCCATTTCCACTGCTGCGGGCTTGCCAGACTAGTTGATTAAAGTTTTAGGAAGGTGGTCTTCTGACCAATTGTACATTCACTTTCCGCAAGACGTTCTTTAATCAGCCGCACCTCGTTTGGCGAGCATTCTTTGGGTCGGAATATTTGAAATTTTTCTTTTCCTTTCTTTTCGCTTTGAGGGATACATAATCGCACGTATAAGTGGCGGTTAAGTCTCGCAGCAACTTCCCCAAGCTTTGTCATTTCGTACCATTTCATTTGTGCTAATTTTTACCTCTGTTATTTGCCAAAATTATTTTAAAATTCAGTATGTGCCGGTGGAGTCGGCTTGTGTGCTGTTGAATTTTCCACTTGATTCTCGTTTGTTTCTTCATTCGTTTTGTATTTTGAAGATTGAAGATTCAAGTGAAATTCAGGTATTTTATGCACCATTTGTACTGTCAATCATTGGGCAGCTTTTTGCACCAGTTGTGTATTGATCATCAAAGTTAATTTAAAACAAGTTTTCCGGGGTTGTGGGAGTTAAAAGACCATTTAAAAAAAACGTGAAATTAGAGGGAAAATAGTCACCTTGAAGTTTACATTTTGTAAGTGAAACAACCATATATACTACTCCTCTAATAGTATATAGTACTATTATACTTTTATAGTATATTTGACGCTTGGTCACTTAGATTGACACATTTGCATGTACTTGTAGATTGTGATCTTGTTATGGGCTTTTCTTGCCCGCTCTGAACACAAATATTCAGGTGTATGCACCCAGCAGTTGATATGTCAGCTGGGTTTGGAGTCTGAATTTCTATACGTTTTATTAAACTTGACATCACGCTGTGCTTTCAGTTCACTCGATAATACATTTAGGGGGGGGGGGGGTAATTAAACGAAAAAAGAGCCCGGTACAGTCAGTGCTCATAATTTAAAAAAACATTCAGGTTGTCCCTATGCCAAATGCCTTACAACCAAACCCCTGAATTTGGTTGCCCCGATGACTAGTTGGTTGCCCTTCAAATAGATCCTACTTCACACAGGTATGGTTTGTGACTTAACAAAAACGTCTCTATTTTCATAGTTCGCTGCAGTTAACTGAAATAAATTCATAATGAATGTTTCACAGTGGACTCAAAGGTCTGCAAAACGACTTTCACTTTATTACCTGTTTTTTTTACCTTTTAAAATCCAAAAATAAAAGGATATGAGAATAGACAGATGCATGATCTCACCCTTTACAAAGGGTTGAATACACGAGCGAAAACACGAGTGCTAAGCTGAAGCGCAAAACTTTTTCGGAGCTGCCGCCATCTTGGATCGGTAAACGCAAAAAGATCGTGGGAACGAGTTTGAAACACGTAGATCCAAGATAGTTGCCATTGACTTCGATTCGCGGCTACTGAATACGTCTTCTAAAGATTTTTGTCACTGCCATTTATTACCTGAAGGTTAAGAGCTATTCAAAGAATAGGGAAACATTTCCTTGTGGCAAATTAGTTCATTATTTTGTCAGTCATCACGGAAAATGTAATTACTTCGTTCCCTTCTTCCTGGGTCGTCCGTTATTTTTTCTCGGACGACTGGGACCGTAATTGTACTGAAAAATGGTTGCCCGGAACACTTTCTAGTCGTCTCGGACGAGCACTGTGGTACAGTTCTTCTACGCAAAGACTTCTGCACACTTTTGTGATTTATTGACATTAAGGGAAAGTAGTAATCTAAATCTCTTCTGCAGCTCGATATTCTGTATGCAAATTTTTCATAACGGCAATTCGAAAACGTCTTACAAATATCGGCAAAAAAATTGGAAATTTGGGGATTTGTCATTGATTGTCTGCGTGGAAACCGGCTTTCAACAAAACGCTGACCCCCTCTGAAATTCACAAAATAAATCAGAAATCGTTGTTGTTTATTATTTACAGGGGGAAACCGGTTTGTCTACGGTTTGTGCAAATGGTAAGCAAAACCTCCTGAATGGAAATTTCCGTTCCAGATTAGCAGGTGCCATTTGTACAATTCACTAATTCACATGGAGCTTGGAACTAGTTTGCCTATTGGCGCAGGACCTGGAACTGCAACACAATTCTCCGTTAGGACATTCCAGTTGGGAATTTTGGAGTACCTCAATGCGTTGTGTATCAGTTTAAATGTAACCTGTGTGATGCAAGGTATGTTGGCTACACCCTTGGGCACCTGCACGAACGCGTGGATCGTCATAAAAAAAGGCGTCCTCTATCTGCAAACACTACAGGTACGAACACAATGGCTTGGTTCCAAATAACTTAATTAGCAGTTTCATGACCTATCAAGACGCGTTCCGTTTATTTCGGAACTTTTCCAGTCGTGCAAACGAAAATAGCCTTGCCATTTATAGTTCAACCGAAACTCCCGCATTTTTTTATAGGCGGTGTCTAGATACCCGGCCACCTTGTACGGATGCTTTGAGACCAAATACCCTGCAGTGCAAAATTTTCAAACATTAATTCTAAAGTAATCGATATTTCTTTAAAATTGCCAAGCGATTCAGAAAAGTATTTGATTTTGTAGTTGACGAGTTTGCCGTGCTTACTATTAAATCGCGATGTTTGCGACATTTGCATGTGGAATGATTTGTGGCTATACCCTCCAGTCATCAGAAAAGGCGTGGAATTTTAAAATGCGAGCTCTGTGGCAGCTATGTTTTTTGTTTGTTTGTTTGGCGATGAGTCTGCTCTCTAAACCAGTAAAGTCAATGAAAACAAACGTTACTTGATGTTAATGTCATTGCTATGGGTGCTTATACTTACGTTTATGTTGATTAATAAGGTTACTAATCAAGTACAACAACCAACAGAAATATGGTGGCCGAACCCCTACTTCCGACTTCTCGATTTTCTCTTTCACCTTTGTGGACATTTTGTGGCCACGTTGTAGACTACTAAGCTTGTGCACAGAAGGAGTGCACAGACTATATGGGTTAAGGTGCTGGTATTCCCTTATGAGATGCGTCCATTATTGCAGTGCGTCTAACTGTATTTTGTTTCTTTGCTCCTTCACTTTGCCTATTATTGTATGTAGAATATGCAAATTATTTAATGCTATGTTTGGACTTTCTCTCCAGGCTGACGAACGATGGCTGCAAATCACATACACCACTGCAGCAAATCCTGTGGAAGTAGTTATCTGGAGGCCGATGGAGAGAAGCCCTTTGAGTGTGATTTTTGTGGCAAATGTTTTAGGGAAGCAGGATATCTAGTAAGACATAAGAAAACACACCGTGGAATGACGTTTTTGGAATGTGAGCAGTGTGGCAAACTTTTTAGTGAAGCAGAACATCTAACGAGTCATAAGGGAAAACACAGTGGAGAGAAGCTGTTTGGATGTGATCAGTGTGGCAAACGTTTTAGTAAAGTTAGAGGCGAGCGCGAAAGGCGTAAGCTCTTAGCTTCTACGGGGGTCTGGGGGTATGGTCCCACCGAAAATTTTTCAAATTGTATCCTCTGAAACGCCATTTTTAGCGTTCCAAAGATCAAAGAAGCAGTTCTTTAGGCAAGGTCTTAGTTCACTCTGAGCTCATGAAAAAGTCAAGTATTTTGAAGGCTGATAACATCAAAGAACATAAATGTAAAGAAGATCCTCGCAGTTATTATATGAATCTCATATATTTATAATTTCATCAAAGAACATCTTGTTATCAAGAAACACTTTGTGATTTTTAGTTGAAGAGCTCACGATGGATTATGGCCCTGGAGACTTCTTAAAGTATTTTATGATACTTGGAAACGATAAATTTGTTTACCATCTATGTCCCACACTAATTAAAAATGGTAATGAAAATAGAATAACTAGAGATATGTCACGTAAAAGTAACGGATATCACATTGCAAACAACCGGATGTTACGTTCGGCCTCTGGCCTCAAATGAAAAGCCTGGGCTAATAAAAAGATGGACGCCAGTATCTGTAAATGTCTGACGCCTGTGAGGCCAGGTGGTACTCTGTGAGTGTTTGGGTGGAGTGTGTGGCCGGAACTTTGAAAACCTTACCCTGTGCCATAGTCAGCGGCATATACCCCTATGGCGTAAAAGTGGGAGAACCTCCCCGGGGCTGTGAAGTTGTTTCTTTTGATCACGAAATTTGTTTGAATTTCGTTTGCATTTGCATTTGGACACGAGTTTGTTTGCATTTGATCGCTTTGAAAACACTGTTTTTTAATTTGAGTTTATGTTGATAAGTGCTAATTTCGGGTAGTAACGAGCACACAGAAGACTACAACAACGAACTCACATGTATTCTATTAAAACTGTCAAACATGGCCGATCTTACAGCACTCACTATTGCGCATGCGTTGCACCTTATGTTTACTATCTTGCGGGCTCACGATAAGGTGAATATGTCAACATCCTTTCTTAAAGAAAAAGCTCTAAGTCAACAAGATTAGTTCTTGCTCGAATGTCTCTTCCTTGTAACGAATAATAACTTGTAATCAATCTCAAAACTTTGCAAGTAATAAATTGTTCACTAAACTTCAGTTGAACTCATAGTCTTTGAGCAAGTAAGGTTCCTTCCTGATCCACTGGGGACTTGTCTGCATGTCTGTTTGAGCAGTGTCAGCCTTGGTGGTATTCTGGGGGCTCGGTCCTCTTCTTAGCGTACGCTGGCGGAATGCGCACATTCTCCATAACAGGTGGTGGAGTTCTCTGCAGTGACGCATTGTGTGTTGTGGCACACAAATGAACTATGTTTCTCCTGTAGAGACCTTCCTTCCCATCTACTATGTAGGATCGGTCTCTGTGTTCAGACCGCATGGCTCCTCCTCTCCAATCACACTTCCTTCCTTCTGAGTGATGGTAGTACACTGGTTGACCAGGATCGAGTGGTTTCAGATCTCGAACACCTTTGTCGTAGGTACGCTTAATGGCAAGGCGGCGCTTGGCTCCTCTCGATGTCACTTGCCTGTTACTTCTGATTCTCTTGGTTTTCACGGATGGTAGCATTGCTCGCGTATTTCTACCAAACATTGTTTCAGCAGGGCTGATTGCAGTGTCTTTTCGAGGTGAGTTCCTCAATTCAAGCAGTGCTTCATATTGATCAGCACCATCCATAAGTGCTTTCAGCATCACCATTTTCGCAATCTTTTCTGCGGCTTCCACTTTCCAGTTTTACTTGTGATGTCCAGGCGATAATGTTGCATGACTAACTCCCCAATCTTTTGTGAAATTCTTGAACTCTCGTGAGAGGAGTTGGGAACCAGAGTCAGTCATTATCTGCATTGGTATTCCGTACCTCGCAAACTGCCCTCTGAGTTTGGTAATGACTTGTTTAGTGGTTGTGGTGGACAGGTAATCAACTTCTATAAAATGTGAGTAACAGTGAACAGTGACTAAATAACTTGTGCCCTTGATCTCAAGCACATCGACAACGATCTTGCCCAACGCTGTTTCTCCTTCTTCATGCTGTTTCAGTGTCTCTTTCTGATTCCTAGGTTTGTGTAGCTGACAGGCTTTACAGTTTACGGCCACTTGTCGTATCTTCGCTGCCATTGCGGGCCAAAATACAGTATCCTGAGCACGGCTCATCATGCTTTCGTAACCAAGGTGTGCAGAGTGTAATCTTCTCTTCGTGATGTCTCTCAGGGACTTTGGCAGCAACAACCTTTCTTCCATGTGTACTGATAAGCGTTCTACACCAAATACTACTGCCAATGTCTCCTCGTCGATTAATGCCCAGTTGCTTTCTGCGCTTGTCAGTGCTCACAATGCATGTTCAATAGGCTTCCCAACTTGTAGGAGGGCGGCACCCAATCTGTCTTTGCTGCTGTCTACTTGCAGGACTAATTCCTTGTCTGGGTTAAAGTAAGCGGGCAGGGGAGTCTCTGTAGTCTTCTGTTTCACTTTCTGAAATTCTTCTTCGCATTCTACTGACCAATTTTAGTTAACATCTTTTCTTGTCAGCGCTCGTATGGGTTGTAAATCACTAGCAAGGTTGGGGAGAGACTTTGATAAGTGTTGGACCATTTCACACAATCTCTTCACCCCATATACATCAGTGGGAGCTGGCTTGCTTAGTATAGCTTGTACTTCTACTTTTGATCCGCGTTTGCTTTAGGACGAACTTCTCAGCGTTCAACCGTGTGTTTCTTTCTGTGCACCTCTTCTGCAAGTTACGGAGGTTCTGCTCATGATCAGAGTCAGCTTCCTCTCTTGTCGCCACTCCCCATCACTAGTAGGTCAACTGCAACACAGATTACACCGTTCAGGCCCCTGAGCACTTCATTCTGCTTCCTTTGGAAAATCTTACTGTTAACTTTTAGTCCAAAGGGAAATCGGGGTGATCATGGTAGTGAGTAGACTGGATTCTTTGTCGAGTTGTGCGTGCCACTAGGCTTGCTTAACGTCAAGTTTGCTGAACACTCTTGCATTGCTCAGGTTTGGCATCACAAAGAGTGTAATGCTCCCGCTAAAGAGCTTCATTCAGGGGTGGTGGGTCAATACAGATCCTCAGAGATCCATCCGGTTTCTTAACGACAGCCATTTCAATCCCATTTCTTGCACAGTTTGCAGGCCTAAAAGACAACTGAAATCATGTGGAACAATAATGAAGTCAGCCACAATCACTTGTACATTCTTACAGATTTCCAGAGTAGCTTCACCCACTGGGGTTAACTTTGATTTATTTCACATAATCAGCTTCTTCGAGGTGAGTCTTGCTTGTGCCTTCTTCACAAACTTCTGGCAATTTTTTTTTCATCAGCATCAGAGTGTGATTGAAATCTAACATCACAGCCATTAACTTGTATCAAAGCAGTTACCAGTTACTCTTTTGCTGTTATTAGTAACTACAGGTGCCAGCAAATGTGCATCAAAATCGGTAGAGTCACTGCGTTGAGTGAATTTAGTTTCTTGCATTTCACATCAAAATGATTTTGGCCTTTGCAATAGTTCCATGTTTTCCCCTGGGCAGGACATTTTGACTTCACTGCTTCATGTGACTTGCCAGAGAAGTTGCATTCTCTTAGAATACGGGGGGGGGGGGGGGTATAATTCTGCTGAGGCTTCACAGCACTCTTCTCCTTCAACTTGTTTTGTACAGCTACTTTATCAAACTTATGGGCCTCACTACTTGCACCCATTTCCTTTTTGCTTCGTGGAGTGATTTCAAAAGAGCGACAGATCTCTGTAGCTTTCTTTATGTCCAGGCCAGTCTCACGAAGTAATAATTCTTCTAACTTACTGGAGACACTGAAGACAATTTTGTCTCCTATCATTCGATCCTTCTTTTTGAAGTTGCACGAGGCAGCATGAGAATAAAGCTCGGTTACGAAAACATCAAAAGGCTCCCAGAAAGTGATGTTCCAGAAAAGAAAATTTTGGAAAACTTCGTTTTCTGGCGGTTTGCAGTGCCCTTCAGGCTTTTCAAGGACTTTCTCGGGATCTTGTTTGTCTTCTTCTCGATCAAACTGGACACGATCGTAAACTTCAAGGGCTTGCCGGCCAGCACCATGTAAAATAATCGTTGTGTGTCTCTGTTTCGGCTTGTTAGTAGTTCTACTAGCTTCGAGGTATACTTCCAGTTGGCATTTCCAGTTCCTGAAACCAACTGCCGGATTACCGTGGGTCAGATCGAGTTTTGGCGGTAAAAGAAAATTTGCCATCTCCATGTGGAAAATTGTTGTCTTGTGCCCACACTTTTTCCAGAACAACTTTAGTACTTTTCGCGGAGCTCCTTTAGGGCCTTCGGCCGAAGGCCGCTGAGCGCAGCACCATCAGTAATTTTAGTAACCTATCAATCCGAGAAATTTTGGCTCTGACGTCAGCGTACGTAAGCCGGTACGTCCGTCCGTACAGACTCTGGGGGAGGGGGGGGGGGGGAGTCCCAAGGCACCCGACCAAGAATGCCATCTTTTGAAAAAGAGGTTTCTTTAAAAGCTTAAGCTTATTTGGTAAAACTATTGTTCGGCAGATTTAAACTTGAGAAAAGAGTATATCATATCTGTACTGTAAGCGTGGAAGGCGAAAAGTTAAAGCTACGAACTGAAATTTTTCTCCGAGGACTTTCTCTTTCTTAAGATCTGCTGCGAACGCGGTCGGCATCAGGACATCGCTTGAGTTCGCAGCTTTTGAGAGCGGTCCTGACACCAAACCTAGCAGAGCTATTTCCTTTTCTTTTTCTGTCCAGCACCATGGTTTTTACAGCGGTCAAAACGCACTTTCCCAAGAAAAATACTCATGCTTATGTCGATTAGGTCGCTCTTGTCGTATAAAAAGTGATAAGTACAAAAATTAACCTGCGTCAGGATGGGTCAAAGGGTATGCAAATCGTTGCGAAGCAGGTAACCCGAGTTCGATTCCCGGCGGAGGTGGAAATGTTTTTCCTCTATCGTTTTTTTTTTGTTGTCTTTCACGACCAATAAGAAAGTTAAATTTAACAGCAATTATAAAGTAACACTTAAAAAATAAACTTCATGCTCTGAAATAAAAAAATACCGTTTTAAATTCTTTGTTCAAAACTACCAGCAGAAAACATGGTCCCATTCGGGGCCCTATTTTCTTTTTCTTTTGCGTTCTTCTTTTCTTGCGGTCACTTGCACGAAACCTCTTGTTTTCGCTTGGCCAAACAAATACTGGTAATGTCTTTCGCTGTACAGGCTGGGGCTCATATATTGAGCGAGTAACTGTAATATATTTTGCACCATTCGGTAAGGTAGAACAACGTTGGGATTTGCACCCTTCAGAAGGGATAACAACAGTGGGATTTGCACCCTTCGGTAAGGGAGAACAACGGGGGGATTTGCTCCCTTCGGTAAGGGAGAACAACGGTGGGATTTGCACCATTCGGTAAGGGAAAACAACGTTGGGATTTGCACCCTTCAGAAGGGATAACAACGGTGGGATTTGCACCCTTCGGTAAGGGAGAACAACGGTGGGATTTGCACCCTTCGGTAAGGGAGAACAACGGTGCGATTTGCACCCTTTGGTAAGGGAGAACAACGGTGGGATTTGCACCCTTTGGTAAGGGAGAACAACGATGGGATTTGCACCCTTTGGTAAGGGAGAACAATTGTGGGATTTGCACCCTTTAGTAAGGGAGAACAACGATAAGATTTGTACCCTTTGGTAAGGGAAAAAAACGGTGAGATTTGCACAATTTGGTAAGGGAGAACAACGATGGGATTTGCACCCTTTAGTAAGGGAGAACAACGATGGGATTTGCACCCTTTGGTAAGGGAGAACAACGGTGGGATTTGCACCCTTTGGTAAGGGAGAACAACGATGGGATTTGCACCCTTTAGTAAGGGAAAACGATGGGATTTGCACCCTTTAGTAAGGAGAACAACGATGGGATTTGCACCCTTTAGTAAGGGAGAAGAACGGTGGGATTTGCACCCTTTAGTAAGGGAGAACAACGGTAGGATTTGCACCCTTTGGTAAGGGAGAAAAACGGTGGGATTTGCACCCTTTGGTAAGGGAGAACAACGGTGGGATTTGAACCCTTCGCTAAGGGAGAACAACGGTGGGATTTGCACCCTTCGGTAAGGGAGAACAACGGTGGGATTTGCACCCTTTGGTAAGGGAGAACAACTGTGGGATTTGCACCCTTTGGTAAGGGAGAACAACGATGGGATTTGCACCCTTTGGTAAGGGAGAACAACTGTGGGATTTGCACCCTTTAGTAAGCGAGAACAACGATAAGATTTGTACCCTTTGGTAAGGGAAAACAACGGTGAGATTTGCGCAATTTGGTAAGGGAGAACGACGATGGGATTTGCACCCTTTAGTAAGGGAACAACCATGGGATTTGCACCCTTTGGTAAAGGACAACAACTGTGGGATTTGCACCCTTTGGAAAGGGAGAAAAACGATGGGATTTGCACCCTTTAGTAAGGGAAAACGATGGGATTTGCACCCTTTAGTAAGGGAGAAGAACGGTGGGATTTGCACTCTTTGGTAAGAGAGAACAACGGTGGGATTTGCACCCTTTGGTAAGGGAGAACAAAAAACTAAGGGATTTGCACCCTTTGGTAAAGGAGAACAACGGTGGGATTTGCACCCTTTGGTAAATGAGAACAACGGTGGGATTTGCACCCTTTTGTAAGGGTGAACAACGGTGGGATTTGCACCCTTTAGTAATGGAGAACAACGGTGGGATTTCCGCCCTTTGGTGAGGGAGAACAATGGTGGGATTTGCACCCTTTGGTAAGGGATAACAGCGATGGGATTTGCACCTTTTAGCAAGGGAAAACAAAGATTGGATTTGTAACCTTTGGTAAAGGAGAACAACGGTGGGATTTGTACCCTTTGGTATAGGAAAGAACAACGGTGGGATTTGCACCCTTTAGTAATGGAGAACAACGGTGGGATTTCCGCCCTTTGGTGAGGGAGAACAATGGTGGGATTTGCACCCTTTGGTAAGGGAGAACAACGATGGGATTTGCACCCTTTAGTAAGGGAAAACGATGGGATTTGCACCCTTTAGTAAGGAGAACAACGATGGGATTTGCACCCTTTAGTAAGGGAGAAGAACGGTGGGATTTGCACCCTTTAGTAAGGGAGAACAACAGTAGGATTTGCACCCTTTGGTAAGGGAGAACAACGGTGGGATTTGAACCCTTCGCTAAGGGAGAACAACGGTGGGATTTGCACCCTTCGGTAAGGGAGAACAACGGTGGGATTTGCACCCTTTGGTAAGGGAGAACATCTGTGGGATTTGCACCCTTTGGTAAGGGAGAACAACGATGGGATTTGCACCCTTTGGTAAGGGAGAACAACTGTGGGATTTGCACCCTTTAGTAAGCGAGAACAACGATAAGATTTGTACCCTTTGGTAAGGGAAAACAACGGTGAGATTTGCGCAATTTGGTAAGGGAGAACGACGATGGGATTTGCACCCTTTAGTAAGGGAACAACCATGGGATTTGCACCCTTTGGTAAAGGACAACAACTGTGGGATTTGCACCCTTTGGAAAGGGAGAACAACGATGGGATTTGCACCCTTTAGTAAGGGAAAACGATGGGATTTGCACCCTTTAGTAAGGGAGAAGAACGGTGGGATTTGCACTCTTTGGTAAGAGAGAACAACGGTGGGATTTGCACCCTTTGGTAAGGGAGAACAAAAAACTAAGGGATTTGCACCCTTTGGTAAAGGAGAACAACGGTGGGATTTGCACCCTTTGGTAAATGAGAACAACGGTGGGATTTGCACCCTTTGGTAAGGGAGAACAACGATGGGATTTGCACCCTTTGGTAAGGGAGAACAACTGTGGGATTTGCACCCTTTAGTAAGCGAGAACAACGATAAGATTTGTACCCTTTGGTAAGGGAAAACAACGGTGAGATTTGCGCAATTTGGTAAGGGAGAACGACGATGGGATTTGCACCCTTTAGTAAGGGAACAACCATGGGATTTGCACCCTTTGGTAAAGGACAACAACTGTGGGATTTGCACCCTTTGGAAAGGGAGAAAAACGATGGGATTTGCACCCTTTAGTAAGGGAAAACGATGGGATTTGCACCCTTTAGTAAGGGAGAAGAACGGTGGGATTTGCACTCTTTGGTAAGAGAGAACAACGGTGGGATTTGCACCCTTTGGTAAGGGAGAACAAAAAACTAAGGGATTTGCACCCTTTGGTAAAGGAGAACAACGGTGGGATTTGCACCCTTTGGTAAATGAGAACAACGGTGGGATTTGCACCCTTTTGTAAGGGTGAACAACGGTGGGATTTGCACCCTTTAGTAATGGAGAACAACGGTGGGATTTCCGCCCTTTGGTGAGGGAGAACAATGGTGGGATTTGCACCCTTTGGTAAGGGATAACAGCGATGGGATTTGCACCTTTTAGCAAGGGAAAACAAAGATTGGATTTGTAACCTTTGGTAAAGGAGAACAACGGTGGGATTTGTACCCTTTGGTATAGGAAAGAACAACGGTGGGATTTGCACCCTTTAGTAATGGAGAACAACGGTGGGATTTCCGCCCTTTGGTGAGGGAGAACAATGGTGGGATTTGCACCCTTTGGTAAGGGAGAACAACGATGGGATTTGCACCCTTTAGTAAGGGAAAACGATGGGATTTGCACCCTTTAGTAAGGAGAACAACGATGGGATTTGCACCCTTTAGTAAGGGAGAAGAACGGTGGGATTTGCACCCTTTAGTAAGGGAGAACAACAGTAGGATTTGCACCCTTTGGTAAGGGAGAACAACGGTGGGATTTGAACCCTTCGCTAAGGGAGAACAACGGTGGGATTTGCACCCTTCGGTAAGGGAGAACAACGGTGGGATTTGCACCCTTTGGTAAGGGAGAACATCTGTGGGATTTGCACCCTTTGGTAAGGGAGAACAACGATGGGATTTGCACCCTTTGGTAAGGGAGAACAACTGTGGGATTTGCACCCTTTAGTAAGCGAGAACAACGATAAGATTTGTACCCTTTGGTAAGGGAAAACAACGGTGAGATTTGCGCAATTTGGTAAGGGAGAACGACGATGGGATTTGCACCCTTTAGTAAGGGAACAACCATGGGATTTGCACCCTTTGGTAAAGGACAACAACTGTGGGATTTGCACCCTTTGGAAAGGGAGAACAACGATGGGATTTGCACCCTTTAGTAAGGGAAAACGATGGGATTTGCACCCTTTAGTAAGGGAGAAGAACGGTGGGATTTGCACTCTTTGGTAAGAGAGAACAACGGTGGGATTTGCACCCTTTGGTAAGGGAGAACAAAAAACTAAGGGATTTGCACCCTTTGGTAAAGGAGAACAACGGTGGGATTTGCACCCTTTGGTAAATGAGAACAACGGTGGGATTTGCACCCTTTTGTAAGGGTGAACAACGGTGGGATTTGCACCCTTTAGTAATGGAGAACAACGGTGGGATTTCCGCCCTTTGGTGAGGGAGAACAATGGTGGGATTTGCACCCTTTGGTAAGGGAGAACAGCGATGGGATTTGCACCTTTTAGCAAGGGAAAACAAAGATTGGATTTGTAACCTTTGGTAAAGGAGAACAACGGTGGGATTTGTACCCTTTGGTATAGGAAAGAACAACGATGGGATTTGCACTCTTTAGTAAGGGAGAACAACGATGGCATTTGCACCCTTTGGTAAGGGAGAACAACGGTGGAATTTGCACCCTTTGGTAAAGGAGAACAACGGTGGGATTTCTACCCTTTCGTAAGGGAGAACAAGGGTGGGATTTGCACCCTTCAGAAGGGATAACAACGATGGGATTTGCACCCTTCGGTTTGGGAGAACAACGGTGGGATTTGCACCCTTTGGTAAGGGAGAACAACGGTGGGATTTGCACCCTTTGGTAAGGGAGAACAACGATGTGATTTGCACCCTTTGTTAAGGGAGAACAACTGTGGGATTTGCACCCTTTAGTAAGGGAGAACAACGATAAGATTTGTACCCTCTGGTAAGGGAAAACAACGGTGAGATTTGCACAATTTGGTTAGGGAGAACAACGATGGGATTTGTACCCTTTAATAAGGGAGAACAACGATGGCATTTGCACTCTTTAGTAAGGGAAAACGATAGGATTTGCACCCTTTAGTAAGGAGAACAACGGTGGGATTTGCACCCTTTAGTAAGGGAGAACAACGGTAGGATTTGCACCCTTCGGTAAGGGAGAACAACGGTGGAATTTGCACCCTTTGGTAAGGGAGAATAACGGTGGGATTTGCACCTTTTGTTAAGGGAGAACAACGATGGGATTTGCACCCTTTGGTAAGGGAGAACAACTGTGGGATTTGCACCCTTTAGTAAGGGAGAACAAGGAGAAGATTTGTACCCTTTGGTAAGGGAAAACAACGGTGAGATTTGCACAATTTGGCAAGGGAGAACAACGATGGGGTTTGCACCCTTTAGTAAGGGGGAACAATGATGGGATTTGCACCCTTTGGTAAGGGAGAACAGCGATGGGATTTGCACCCTTTAGTAAGGGAGAACAACGATGGGATTTGCACCATTTGGTAAGGGAGAACAACGATGGGATTTGCACCCTTTAGTAAGGGAAAACGATGGGATTTGCATCCTTTAGTAAGGAGAACAACGATGGAATTTGCACCCTTTAGTAAGGGAGAAGAACGGTGGGATTTGTACCCTTTAGTAAGGGAGAACAACAGTAGGATTTGCACCCTTTGGTAAGGGAGAAAAACGGTGGGATTTGCACCCTTTGGTAAGGGAGAACAAAGGTGGGATTTGCACCCTTTGTTAAGGGAGAGCAACGATGGCATTTGCACCCTTTGGTAAGGGAGAACAACTGTGGGATTTGCCCCCTTTAGTAAGGGAGAACAATGATAAGATTTCTACCCTATGGTAAGGGCAAACAACGGTGAGATTTGCACAATTTGGCAAGGGAGAACAACCATGGGATTTGCACCCTTTAGTAAGGGAGAACAACGATGGGATTTACACTCTTTGGTAAGGGAGAACAACGGTGGGATTTGCACCCTTTGTTAAGGGAGAACAGCGATGGGATTTGCGCCCTTTAGTAAGGGAAAACGATGGGATTTGCACCCTTTAGTAAGGAGAACAACGATGGGATTTGCACTCTTTAGTAAGGGAGAACAACGGTGGGATTTGCACCCTTTAGTAATTGAGAACAACGGTAGGATTTGCACCCTTTGGTAAGGGAGAAAAACGGTGGGATTTGCACCCTTTGGTAAGGGAGAACAACGGTGGGATTTGCACCTTTTGCTAAGGGAGAAGAAAGATGGGATTCGCACCCTTTAGTAAGGAAGAAGAACGGTGGGAAGTGCACCCTTTGGTAAGGGAGAACAACGATGGGATTTGCACCTTTTAGTAAGGGAAAACTATGGGATTTGCACCCTTTAGCTAGGAGAACAGCGATGGGATTTGCACCCTTTAGTAAGGGAGAAGAACGATGGGATTTGCACCCTTTAGTGAGTGAGAACAACGGTAGGTTTTGCACCCTTTGGTAAAGGAGAAAAACGGTGGGATTTGAACACTTCGCTAAGGGAGAACAATGATGGGATTTGCACTCTTCGGTAAGGGAAAACAACGGTGGGATTTGCACCCTTTGGTAAGGGAGAACAACGATGGGATTTACACCCTTTGGTAATGAAGAACAACGATGGGATTTTCACCCTTTGGTAAGGAAAAACAACTGTGGGATTTGCACCCTTTAGTAAGGTAGGACAACGATAAGATTTGTACCCTTTGGTAAGGGAAAACAGCGGTGAGATTTGCACAATTTGGTAAGGGAGAACAACGACGGGATTTGCACCCTTTCGTAAGGGAGAACAAAGGTGGCATTTGCACCCTTCGGTAAGGGAGAACAACGATGGGATTTGCACCCTTTTGTAAGGGAAAACAATGGGATTTGCACCCTTTATTAAGGAGAACAACGATGGGATTTGCACCCTTTAGTAAGGGAGAAGAACGGTGGGATTTTTACCCTTTAGTAAGGGAGAACAACGAGAAGATTTGTACCCTTTGGTAAGGGAAAACAACGGTGAGATTTGCACAATTTGGCAAGGGAGAACAACGATGGGGTTTGCACCCTTTAGTAAGGGGGAACAATGATGGGATTTGCACCCTTTGGTAAGGGAGAACAGCGATGGGATTTGCACCCTTTAGTAAGGGAGAACAACGATGGGATTTGCACCATTTGGTAAGGGAGAACAACGATGGGATTTGCACCCTTTAGTAAGGGAAAACGATGGGATTTGCACCCTTTAGTAAGGAGAACAACGATGGAATTTGAACCCTTTAGTAAGGGAGAAGAACGGTGGGATTTGTACCCTTTAGTAAGGGAGAACAACGGTAGGATTTGCACCCTTTGGTAAGGGAGAAAAACGGTGGGATTTGCACCCTTTGATAAGGGAGAACAAAGGTGGGATTTGCACCCTTTGTTAAGGGAGAGCAACGATGGCATTTGCAACCTTTGGTAAGGGAGAACAACTGTGGGATTTGCCCCCTTTAGTAAGGGAGAACAATGATAAGATTTCTACCCTTTGGTAAGGGCAAACAACGGTGAGATTTGCACAATTTGGCAAGGGAGAACAACGATGGGATTTGCACCCTTTAGTAAGGGAGAACAACGATGGGATTTACACTCTTTGGTAAGGGAGAACAACGGTGGGATTTGCACCCTTTGTTAAGGGAGAACAGCGATGGGATTTGCGCCCTTCAGTAAGGGAAAACGATGGGATTTGCACCCTTTAGTAAGGAGAACAACGATGGGATTTGCACTCTTTAGTAAGGGAGAAGAACGGTGGGATTTGCACCCTTTAGTAATTGAGAACAACGGTAGGATTTGCACCCTTTGGTAAGGGAGAAAAACGGTGGGATTTGCACCCTTTGGTAAGGGAGAACAACGGTGGGATTTGCACCTTTTGCTAAGGGAGAAGAAAGATGGGATTCGCACCATTTAGTAAGGAAGAAGAACGGTGGGAATTGCACCCTTTGGTAAGGGAGAACCAACGATGGGATTTGCACCTTTTAGTAAGGGAAAACTATGGGATTTGCACCCTTTAGCTAGGAGAACAGCGATGGGGATTTGCACCCTTTAGTAAGGGAGAAGAACGATGGGATTTGCACCCTTTAGTGAGTGAGAACAACGGTAGGTTTTGCACCCTTTGGTAAGGGAGAAAAACGGTGGGATTTGCACCCTTTGTTAAGGGAGAACAACGGTGGGATTTGAACCCTTCGCTAAGGGAGAACAATGATGGGATTTGCACTCTTCGGTAAGGGAAAACAACGGTGGGATTTGCACCCTTTGGTAAGGGAGAACTACGATGGGATTTGCACCCTTTGGTAATGAAGAACAACGATGGGATTTGCACCCTTTGGTAAGGAAAAACAACTGTGGGATTTGCACCCTTTAGTAAGGTAGAACAACGATAAGATTTGTACCCTTTGGTAAGGGAAAACAACGGTGAGATTAGCACAATTTGGTAAGGGAGAACAACGATGGGATTTGCACCCTTTGGTAAGGGAGAACAAAGGTGGGATTTGCACCCTTTCGTAAGGGAGAACAATGGTGGCATTTGCACCCTTCGGTAAGGGAGAACAACGATGGGATTTGCACCCTTTTGTAAGGGAAAACGATGGGATTTGCACCCTTTATTAAGGAGAACAACGATGGGATTTGCACCCTTTAGTAAGGGAGAAGAACGGTGGGATTTGTACCCTTTAGTAAGGGAGAACAACGGTGGGATTTGCACCCTTTGGTAAGGGAGAACAAAGGTGGGATTTGCACCCTTTGTTAAGGGAGAGCAACGATGGCATTTGCACCCTTTGGTAAGGGAGAACAACTGTGGGATTTGCCCCCTTTAGTAAGGGAGAACAATGATAAGATTTCTACCCTTTGGTAAGGGCAAAGAACGGTGAGATTTGCACAATTTGGCAAGGGAGAACAACGATGGGATTTGCACCCTTTAGTAAGGGAGAACAACGATGGGATTTGCACTCTTTGGTAAGGGAGAACAACGGTGGGATTTGCACCTTTTGTTAAGGGAGAACAGCGATGGGATTTGCGCCCTTTAGTAAGGGAAAGCGATGGGATTTGCACCCTTTA
Source organism: Siderastrea siderea (assembly GCA_964030785.1). Classification (NCBI taxonomy): domain Eukaryota; kingdom Metazoa; phylum Cnidaria; class Anthozoa; order Scleractinia; family Rhizangiidae; genus Siderastrea; species Siderastrea siderea. Next base: position 23,635,252 of record OZ034967.1, read on the forward strand.
GTAAGGAGAACAACGATGGGATTTGCACTCTTTAGTAAGAGAGAAGAACGGTGGGATTTGCACCCTTTAGTAATTGAGAACAACGGTAGGATTTGCACCCTTTGGTAAGGGAGAAAAACGGTGGGATTTGCACCCTTTGGTAAGGGAGAAGAACGGTGGGATTTGCACCTTTTGGTAAGGGAGAAGAACGATGGGATTTGCAGCCTTTGGTAAGGGAGAACAACTATGGGATTTGCACCCTTTAGTAAGGGAAAACGATGGGATTTGCACCCTTTAGTAAGGGAGAACAACGATGGGATTTGCACCCTTCAGTAATGGAAAACAACGGTGGGATTTCCACCGTTAGGTAAGGGAGAACAAGGGGGGAATTTGCACCCTTTGGTAAGGGAGGAGAAAGTTGGGATTTGCACCCCTTGGTAGGGGAGAGCAACGGTGGGTTTTGCACCCTTTGGTAAAAGAGAACAACGGTGGGATTCGTACCCTTTGGTAAGGGAGAACAACGATGGGATTTGCATTCTTTAGTAAAGGAGAACGATGGGATTTGCACCCTTTAGTAAGGGAGAACAGCGATGGGATTTGCACCCTTTGGTAAGGGAGAACAACGGTGGGATTTGCACTCTTTGGTAAGGGATAACAACAGTGGGATTTGCACCCTTTAGTAAGGAAAATCAACGGTGGGATTTGCACCCTTCGGTAACGGAGAACAACGGTGGGATTTGGCCCCTTCGGTAAGGGAGGACAACAGTGGGATTTGCACCCTTTGGTAAGGGAGAAGAACGGTGGGTTTGCACTCTTTGGTAAGGGAGAACAGCGATGGGATTTGTACCCTTTTGTAGGGGAGAACGATGGGATTTGCACCCTTCGGTAAGGGAGAACAACGGTGGGATTTGCACCCCTTCGTAAGGGAGAAGAACGGTGGGATTTGCATCCTTTAGTAAGGGAGAACAACGGTGGGATTTGCATTCTTTGGTAAGGGAGAAAAACGGTGGGATTTGCACCCTTTGGTAAGGGAGAACAACGGTGGGATTTGCACCCTTTGTTAAGGAAGAAGAACGATGGGATTTTCACCATTTGGTAATGGAGAACAACGGTGGGATTTGGACCCTTTGGTAAGGGTGATCAACGATTTAATGTGCACCCGTTAGTAAGGGAGAACAACGATGGGATTTGCACCCTTTAGTAAATGAGAAGAATGGTGGAATTTATACCCTTTGGTAAGGGAGAACGACGGTGGGATTTACACCGTTTGGTAAGGGAGAACAATGGTGGGATTTTCACCCTTTGGTTAGGTAGAATAACGATGGGATTTGCACGCTTTGTTAAAGGAGAACAACGGTGGGATTTGCACCGTTTCGTATGGGAGAACAATGGTGGGATTTGCACCCTTTAGTAAGGGAAATTAACGGTGGGATTTGCACCCTTTGGTAAGGGAGAGCAACGGTTGGATTTGCACCCTTTGGTAAGAGAGAACAACGGTGGGATTTGCACCCTTTAGTAAGGGAGAACAACGATGGGATTTGCACTCTTTGGTAAGGGAGAACAACGGTGGGATTTGCACCTTTTGTTAAGGGAGAACAGCGATGGGATTTGCGCCCTTTAGTAAGGGAAAGCGATGGGATTTGCACCCTTTAGTAAGGAGAACAACGATGGGATTTGCACTCTTTAGTAAGGGAGAAGAACGGTGGGATTTGCACCCTTTAGTAATTGAGAACAACGGTAGGATTTGCACCCTTTGGTAAGGGAGAAAAACGGTGGGATTTGCACCCTTTGGTAAGGGAGAAGAACGGTGGGATTTGCACCCTTTGGTAAGGGAGAAGAACGATGGGATTTGTAGCCTTTGGGAAGGGAGAACAACTATGGGATTTGCACCCTTTAGTAAGGGAAAACGATGGGATTTGCACCCTTTAGTAAGGGAGAACAACGATGGGATTTGCACCCTTCAGTAATGGAAAACAACGGTGGGATTTCCACCGTTAGGTAAGGGAGAACAAGGGAGGAATTTGCACCCTTTGGTAAGGGAGGAGAAAGTTGGGATTTGCACCCTTTGGTAGGGGAGAGCAACGGTGGGTTTTGCACCCTTTGGTAAAAGAGAACAACGGTGGGATTCGCACCCTTTGGTAAGGGAGAACAACGATGGGATTTGCACTCTTTAGTAAAGGAGAACGATGGGATTTGCACCCTTTAGTAAGGGAGAACAGGGATGGGATTTGCACCCTTTGGTAAGGGATAACAACAGTGGGATTTGCACCCTTTAGTAAGGAAAATCAACGGTGGGATTTGCACCCTTCGGTAACGGAGAACAACGGTGGGATTTGCACCCTGTGGTAAGGGAGAAGAACGGTGGGATTTGCACCCTTTGGTAAGGGAGAAGAACGATGGGATTTGCAGCCTTTGGTAAGGGAGAACAACTATGGGATTTGCACCCTTTAGTAAGGGAAAACGATGGGATTTGCACCCTTTAGTAAGGGAGACCAACGATGGGATTTGCACCCTTCAGTAATGGAAAACAACGGTGGGATTTCCACCGTTAGGTAAGGGAGAACAAGGGGGGAATTTGCACCCTTTGATAAGGGAGGAGAAAGTTGGGATTTGCACCCTTTGGTAGGGGAGAGCAACGGTGGGTTTTGCACCCTTTGGTAAAAGAGAACAACGGTGGGATTCGCACCCTTTGGTAAGGGAGAACAACGATGGGATTTGCACTCTTTAGTAAAGGAGAACGATGGGATTTGCACCCTTTAGTAAGGGAGAACAGCGATGGGATTATCACCCTTTGGTAAGGGAGAACAACGGTGGGATTTGCACTCTTTGGTAAGGGATAACAACAGTGGGATTTGCACCCTTTAGTAAGGAAAATCAACGGTGGGATTTGCACCCTTCGGTAACGGAGAACAACGGTGGGATTTGGCCCCTTCGGTAAGGGAGGACAACAGTGGGATTTGCACCCTTTGGTAAGGGAACGGTGGGTTTGCACTCTTTGGTAAGGGAGAACAACGATGGGAATTGCACCCTTTGGTAAGGGAGAACAGCGATGGGATTTGTACCCTTTTGTAAGGGAGAACGATGGGATTTGCACCCTTCGGTAAGGGAGAACAACGGTGGGATTTGCACCCCTTCGTAAGGGAGAAGGACGGTGGGATTTGCATCCTTTAGTAAGGGAGAACAACGGTGGGATTGGCATTCTTTGGTAAGGGAGAAAAACGGTGGGATTTGCACCCCTTGGTAAGGGAGAACAACGGTGGGATTTGCACCCTTTGTTAAGGAAGAAGAACAATGGGATTTTCACCCTTTTGTAATGGAGAACAACGGTGGGATTTGGACCCTTTGGTAAGGGTGATCAACGATTTAATGTGCACCCGTTAGTAAGGGAGAACAACGATGGGATTTGCACCCTTTAGTAAATGAGAAGAATGGTGGAATTTATACCCTTTGGTAAGGGAGAACGACGGTGGGATTTGCACCGTTTGGTAAGGGAGAACAATGGTGGGATTTTCACCCTTTGGTTAGGTAGAACAACGATGGGATTTGCACGCTTTGGTAAAGGAGAACAACGGTGGGATTTGCACCGTTTCGTAAGGGAGAACAATGGTGGGATTTGCACCCTTTAGTAAGGGAAATTAACGGTGGGATTTGCACCCTTTGGTAAGGGAGAGCAACGGTTGGATTTGCACCCTTTGGTAAGAGAGAACAACGGTGGGATTTGCACCCTTTAGTAAGGGAGAACAACGATGGGGTTTGCACCCATTAGTAAGGGAGAACGATGGGATTTGCGCCCTTTGGAAAGGGAGAACAACGGTGGGATTTGCACCCTTTGGTAAGGGAGAACAACGGTGGGATTTGCACCGTTCGGTCAGGGAGAAAATCGGTGGGATTTGCACCCTTTGGTAAGGGAGAACAACGTCGGGATTTGCACCCTTTAGTAAGGGAGAAGAACGATGGGACTGCACCCTTTGGTAAGGGAGAACAACGGTGGGATTTGCTCCCTTTGGTAAGGGAGTGCTACTTTTGGGTAGTAACGAGCACACCGAAAACTAAAACAACGAATTCACATGTATTTTATTGTCAAACATGGCCGATCCCCTTGGTAAGGGAGAAGAACGGTGGGATTTGCACCCTTTGGTAAGGGAGAACAACGTCGGGATTTGCACCCTTTACTAAGGGAGAACAACGTCGGGATTTGCACCCTTTAGTAAGGGAGAAGAACGATGGGACTGCACCCTTTGGTAAGGGAGAACTTCGGTGGGATTTGCTCCCTTTGGTAAGGGAGTGCTACTTTTGGGTAGTAACGAGCACACCGAAAACTAAAACAACGAATTCACATGTATTTTATTGTCAAACATGGCCGATCGTTTGAACACTCGCTACTACGCATGCGTTGCACCTTACGTTTACTATCTTGCGGGCTCTTGATAAGATGAGTACGACAACCGTCTTGGAAGGATTTTATTTGCGTTTTCTTTTAACCATAGTTCAACTTTTCCGAACAAGCACATCAGAAATTACCGACAAGACGGACTTAGGGCCACAGTGAACGCAACTCGACTTACTTCGCGAATTCCTATGCATATGATCACAAATAAATGCTGGTTTTTCGAAAAAAAAAAACAAAAACAAAAAACGCTGGGACATTTATTTCAAATTTAACAGTGTAGATTGAGCAGTTATTCAAACCCGGCGTTTAATTGAGAAAATATGGTATTACCTTGTCACACACTGCTTACAAAAATGTGGCATATAGGTACTATAATTATCTTGTTTTCAGCCAAAAAGTGTTTCTGTATCAATATGCTGTCCGTGTAAACTGAGTGAATACTTAAGGAAATTGAATTGTTTAGCACAAAGAAACCTGTCGATAATAACGAGGCGTCTGTATTACAGGGGTGGTTGAAAAGTAGGTTGTCAAGCCTAAATTTTAAACCTTAGGCAATAATGATTCACACGTCAAACCAGTTGGATAGAGTGGTATAACTTGTTTAAACGTCACGCATTATGCATACGTCCCATAGCTGAGGATCTCACAATTTGATCCCGGGGAGGGGGGGGGGAGGGGGAGGTGGGTAATCAGGTACATTAGTGACGGGGAAATGCGAAAGCGTTTGTAATTTCGGGTTTGAAAGTATTGATTTGGGACTTTTGTAGGGTTCTAATTTTTCCGGTGGACATGACTTTGATAAAGGTCTAATGCTAGGACTTTTTAAGGAGTATATTAAAAAGCCTGTTTGTATCCCACAACTCAATTTTATGTCTGGGCAATTTGCACAATATATAACGTGGACATGACAAAATCTACTGTCATGCTTGAAGCGTGGCTATTTTGGGCTTGCTTATCGTGCACACCTCCCCGACACAGTAGATTTTGTCCGCGGGACTATTGTGAGAATTGTCCAATGAGAAGACTGAGAACAGCAGAGGTCGGCGGCCAAACGCCGACATTTAATTTCTTGTGCAATAAGCTCAAAATATTGCCGTTTTATGCTGCCCAACTTGACAAACTTTGGGAAAGATGCAAGTGTTCAGGACTATAGTTGTTTTTTCACTATGATTTATTCTTATTTGAGGAAACTGTGAGTAAAAATTGCGCATTTCAAGAAGTATAGCTCATTAAAGTGCACCTAACCCCAAAATATTTTTTACGCTAAAATAACTCTTTGCGCCTGTTCGAAAAGCGTTACGCCTTTTTTTTATGAAATCCCCCTCAGTCTTGACTTTTTATAGGCTGTAAAAGTTACGAAATCTAGCCATCATTTGGTACACGACCTAGCTAGTGAGGGCATGGGTCTATTCTGGATTTGACGTCACAAACTGCTTTGCATGCATGTTTACAAAGACTTAAGAAGATGCAAATCAGTTTGTGATGTCAAATCCAGAATAGACCCATGTCCTCACTAGCTCGGTCGTGTACCAGATGATGGCCAGATTTCGTAATTTTTACAGCCTATAAAAAGTCAAGACTGAGGGGGATTTCATAAAAAAAAGGCGTAATGCTTTTCGAACAGGTGCAAAGAGTTATTTTAGCGAAAAAAATATTTTGGGGTTAGGTGCACTTTAAATGAACAGAGGTATGCTTTTATGCGGGTGAAATGACAGATTACCGCGCAATCTTGCATTTACCAAATAGAAAACGGTTTTCCATGATTTTTTAAGAAAATAATGCAAGCTTGAGGTGTAGTGCACTATTTTCTTAGAAAACATAGGAAAACTATCTTAACGTCTATATAGTTGTTAAGCTGCCGAATGCAGACAGGGGGAAATACTGACTCGTACGGCTGTTTACAAGGATCAGACAAATGCAAATTAAGAGCGACAATCCACAAATATAGAAATATCGACCTAGCAGTGGCACAAGTGAAAAAATCGATTTCGCTCATATTTGCTTACAGATAGGCCCCAGTGAGAAACTAAACGGGCTGTAGTTAGAGTTTCCAAGTACGGCTTTCTTTCGAGAAAAATACCAGAAAAGCCGTTTTGCCCCAGTTGAGCTCAAAATCCACTTCCTTTGTGAAATTTCTACTCGGGATATTTACAGCATAAAATTAATAACATATGTTAATAACTAAAAACAATATTACAATTATAACAAGAACCTTTGCAGAATCCTTTTCATCAGAAAATTTGGATCTGATAATTGTTTGATTGCTTGATTGAATTTTGTTTTGTATATGTAATCGCATGGGGTTGAGTAGAATTAAGGATAAATTTTCACGCGTATTTCAAAGTTTTCACAAAATTGCCCGAGTCACCCAGCGACGAGGGCAATTTGTGAAAACTTTGAAAATGCAAGTGAAATTTATCCTTAATTCTACGAGGACTCATCGCGATTATTTGTTTATAACACAGAGGGCAAAATTTTCGGAAAACTTTCCAACACGTTGAAACTAATCACCCGGCCCTAAGAATAAAAGTACCCGCTCGTAAACAATTCATCATACAAGCAGTTAAACTGTTGCTCAGCACACAGAACAAGAAAGCCTGACAATTATGTAGATCTTAAGAGATAAATACAATTCTAGTTCACTGACAAAACACACTTAAAACTCAAACTGTTAAAGTAAATTTTATTCACCTGAGTTGCGAAGCTTCCTCTTGCTGGAAAAATTATCGACCACGTCGCTCCAAAGTTTTCAGTAGTTTTACAACAAATGACCATTTGTTGTTTCTCGTAACACATATAGGTTCGCCTTTTGGAATTTCTCTTCAAGCTAACACCCGATTTCCATGCCATTTTTACCAACCAACCCGGTTAAAAGTCAAACTTTCGAGCGAACCTTGTGTTGAACAACTCAAACTCCGTTCTTCGTTTCAAGACGCCTACAAAATGCAAATGGCGCGCTCCCGCGGTCAGCCAATCAAATGCAAGTAATATTTGCGCTTGGCCAATCAGAAATTAGTAATTTTGCCCTCGTCCGAAAGAAAGTTAAGAAAAATTCCCTCTGTCTCAACCAATTAGCATTCAGTAATTTTGCCCTTTATGTTATAAGGTTAATAATTGATGACTGATTGATTCAAAGGTTAGTTCATTAAGCAAGTAGCAAAGTACATGTATCAAGCTGTTATCATTAGAGAACGATTGATTGTCAGTTGACTGATTGATTGATTGATTGAGTGAGTGATTGATTAAATAATTAATATCCTGGTTTGTTAATTGAATGGTTAATCGACTTATAGGTTATACTTGGATTGCTAAATTGCTATGCTGCTTCCTCGGACATGTATGCAAAACTCACTGCACTGAAAATATCCTTAGAGTCAGTAAAAATATAATTAAAACAGCCTACAAACTCTGAAATTTTAATTAATAAATAGCAAATACGTGTAATACTACATAAACCTTTTTTGTGGGGGGGGGGGGGGAGTTGCATGGGTGACCGCAATTAATTTCCCAGTCACCAGTTTTTTGGTGGGGGAGGGGGTGACAACAATATTTCTTGTGGACAACCATATCCACTCTGAATGCTTAACCCTTTATACATGTATGTCAGGGTGAGGTATTAATAAAAAAAAGGAAAAAAAGGAAATGGTACATTTCATTCCTTTAAAAAGTTTCGGGAAATGATAAAATACCCAGATGCTTGCTCATGTTCACTTTTGAGCGCTTAGACGGAAAACTCATTCCACTGGCAGTGTCGCGTTTCTCCCATTTTGTACAAAATGTTAATTTGGGGAAATTGCCAAATGAAAACCACCATCCCCGTATTCATTTTACGGAAAGTGTGAAGTTTCTTCCAGACCTGCTGAACTAAAATAAATACGTAGGAAAAAAAATAGAAATAAGAAATTTTAGAGTTTTCGAGATGTCAGCATGCTGAAAACTGTTTCACAACGCGAATTATTACACCTACTGGTTATACTAATTTCTTATTGTTTTCATTCGCCTAATAGAATATTCATAGATGTGAAACTGATGATTTTTTGATATTTCTAGAAAGCGCGGGCGTAAAAAAATATTTTCTAAAAATTTAAACTTAAATTTAAGGTCTCTATATTTAGCTAAGAATGTCTAGTTTATGACAGGATAAACTGTCACGATGTGCCAAGTAATTCGAGGGTGAGTGGTCGACACCACTTTTTCTCATAGTCACGTGTTTGTACACTTGGCGTAAAGATTTTTTATTACACCTCCCGATACTCCAATTCCAGATACCACCTTGCGCGCCGATTGTGGGAAAATACCAATACGAGTACTATACGCGAGAACTCCAATAATGCCTTCTCTGGTTTTGGTCTCTAGGCCAAAACCCTACGGAGGCAATTGCATGTCGCGCAAACCCACTCCTTATTGTCGACAATGATTTGCCCCAGTTAGACAACAATTAACAATATCCTTTGAACATTAGTTACTACATAATCTAACTGATGATCCATGCCATAACTGATCACAACAAAATATACACGGTTGCCACTTGCCAATCTCTTTTATTAAAAGCGACTTATGCTTATATTATTGCCGGTTTACTACAACAGTCTTCATACGTTTTTAAATGATAAATGCGGTTAAATGGATTGATAGGTTGTTATACTGCCTTAACTTCTACTGATTGAAATCTGTCTACACTTCCTTTGGTATAACAGGAGCAACGGATTTATTCTATTTTACAAAGCGGGATAAATATTTTAAGATGGATATACCCTCAGTATTATAAGGATCCTGCCTCCATCCTGTTTTTTGTAATAATAATCCTGTTTTTAATTACAACCTACAAAATGTTTCTATTTATCTGGGCCCAGCTGTTTCAAGAACTTAACCGTAACCAAGCATTGTTTTAATCTTGAGTAAATTTGACTTCTTAATGAAGATTTTTGTCAAATGTTTGGCATTCTTAAGTTGTAAAATGGCTCACTTCAAACGGAAATTTCTATTTAGTAGTCAAAACGTTTCTAAAACTCGATCTCGTTCAAATCCAATGCTGAGTGTTTTTTACTACAGTTAAGCTTTATGCACAAAAACAAAATGTCAAATTTTGTAAAATGAAAAGAAAATTAGTAACAACAATTTGACTCCAAAATACCAGACATAGCAGAAATCATAAGTTATACATTATATTACAGTCCTTTTGTGGCTTGTAAAAATAGTTTCGGGATTGACTTCTTTCGCACGTTCAATCATTTTCCTGCTGGTTTAATCGCCTTTGTAGGAACCGGTACAAGATTATGATTATGAATGGTGAAGGGCTATGCCCGAAACGTTTGTGCCTTTACAAACTATGACACCTTAACGTGTTTAACTCGCGTATTAACTTTTTCTTATTATCACTGGTGTCACGCATCAACTGAGCTTTGTCTCAAGATTATGAATAATCGGCTTTCGAACAACTAGGCCCTGACAGCCAGGCATGAACGATTAATACGAAAGGTAACAAAGAAAAAGTTATGGTTAACTTAAGCAATGTTTATATTGGATTCGTTTTCTGTCCTTTTTCTTCCTTTTGGTGATACAACAATCCCTGTTCAGACAGGTGTCCCTCAGATGACGACAGTGGCTTCCTTGTACCTACCACAAAAATTTAAAAGATGTTCCTTGCTAAGTATACATAAATGCCGTAATGGCTATATTGTTATGTTATGTTCTGCACCGAAATTCTATTTTGGGAGAGAGACCAAACAAGCATTTGCAAATACATGCACCTTCAGTGTTGCAATTCTTATAGCTGCTGGGCTGTATTACAAACTCGGTGACTCTGCTCTTACAGTTTGAGCATGTTACCGATATCACAAGACACTGTTTACACTGGTTTATTGACAACGTTTTCAAAGTCGTTTTAGAAAACTCATAGAAAGCATCTATTTTGGCTGTCTACACAAAATGCAAGAACAGTAGAGTAGTCAATTGGTTAGAGTAGGAAAGGAATGAGTGACTTCTAAGTGATAAAATCTACAAAGGCTCGTTTACATTCTACGATTTGTTGGCCATATTTCAGTCTGCCTGGCAACATCGGAGCGCGAATCGTACGTATGTTTTGACAAACGATTCACAGTCGATTTGAGAGTCTGTTGCAGTGCAACAGATTTTTGACATGTCGGGCCGACATTTCAAAGAAGCCGCCAATGTCACTCAAACTTCGTAAAATCGGGTGTCAAAACAACGAATCGGACAGACAAATCAATGCGTGTAAACTGGCCTTAACTCATATATCCTCGCACAATTCAATGTCGATCAGAGCTATTTTAGAAATCGTTTCTTCATCCTTCTGGGACATAGGAAGGGAGAACAGTCTTGCCAAAATAAATTCCTTTTCATAGATAGAAATGATTTTTCACGGTTCGATTTAATTCATGTAGCCCTAACTTAGAACAACGTGGTTTTTTATTGGATCAGTGAAGGTACATATGTAACGTTGAAGAACTAAACTCTAAGAGGAAGGATCCGAAACCGCGGACATTGAAACTAATGATGACGTAACTGGCACATCACCATGCTGACTTGTTTCTTGAGTTTTATTTTATGTACGAAAAATGCCAAGTTTATGACAACTTACTACATAAAGCTCTTGACACATTACATGAAGGCTAGGAAGATGGTAAATTTAATTAATTATTTTAGCCTTACACTTGTTTTGTTACAAAACGTGTATAACGTCTCTTTAGCCCGCAGTTTGTGTCAACACTTGTGGCTTTAACAGATCAATTACACTGTGCATTGTCACTGTTATAACGGTTTTCAACTGAATGTCGAAAGTTATTTTTAACGTGATTTGTTTTTTTTTTATTGCCCCGTCTGTGATTGATTAAAATCTTGCGCCACCCTCTCAACCAATTAGAAGTAACACCAAAACCAATTGTGATGCTGCAATAGCGACACGTAAACAATCGACCTCATCGCCTGATGAAGACTAGCAGTATTGCAGTCGAAACGTCACGATCAATAACTCAAAGCGATTCCATCGTGGGACAAACGAATAAACGTTCATCGTTCCTAACTTACACCACGATGAACAATAAACACATCTTTAATGACATTTGTGACTTGTTCGCCCGCGTTTTCCCCCGCTTGGCTCTAACTACGTGTATTTACTTCGAGTTCTGATTGTCACATTGGGTAAGTTGTGATCCGATTGGGTAATTAGTTTGGTTTTGGTTTTACGCTACTCAATTGAAAACCAGCCTACATTTATGCATTCACTTACCGATGTTTAGGTGCCCTCCACCTGTTTGTGAACCATGCCATCAGTGACAGGGAAAAGCGTCAATAACTCTGTTTGCGTTCGTTGATGACGCTTGCTGTTGCTTTTGGCATCTTGACCCTTCTGCATCCCCAGTGTGTTATCTTCCTCTTCTCCTTCTTTAAGAGTGATATCAACGGCTCCACTGTCTTGCACGGCGCCGAGAATTGAAGGGATGTCAACATGTCCAGTTTGCAGCTGATTATTAATGACGTTTGTTCCAACTACACCACTAATATCCCCCGGAAGACTAATGAGAGGGAGAATCAACGCCAGACAGCAAGAAAACGACCATTGCGGGTTTTTACACCAGGCCTTGAGGTATTGATATAGATGCACTGCGTACTGAACTGCAAGCAAACGAGAAGTACGTTTCTGTATAAAATTCGGAGATGGAGGTTAAAAGATTCATTTAGCTCGAGTTCTGTCTTCCAGTTCCAGTGAAATATTTAATAAATCAATATTTTGGCAAAAACACTAAAATACGTGCTGATTGCTAGGCTTAAAAGATCTTAATATATGAAAAAAGATTTGTGCTGATGCACAAATACACTTTTGTTAGTGTGTTTATATATATATTTTTGGAGATTTTCACTTACAAAGAAGTAATACGATAACCAAACTGTTTGCTCCTAACACCAGTATGTTGAACAGAACTGTATCCATGTACTGGTTGGCATCTGAGGATGGCAAGTTCTCTGCGGGAATCCTGCTCACAGCTCCAATACCCAGGTTAACAACTGTCACAGCCAAGGACACTGACATCAACCGGTTTTCAAACGCGTCCTTTATTGGACGCATCCAAGCAAAAAGTACTCCATACATCCCGGCAATGACCCATGCCAATCCAATGTAGGACCTGCTTTCTTGGCCCACAAGGATGAGACCAGATGTAATGATTACTTTACGAGACGTCTCAATCAGTTCCCAATACCAAGAGCGGGCCTTATAGTTTTCAAACAGAAATCGCAGTCCTGAGATCATCTCCGTATTAGAGCTTGAATGCTCAGATGTCTCGGCTTCCTCTGAGGCCAGAATTCCTCTTTTTCGGTTCCAAAGGGCAATGAGTGTGGCTGCAGGAAGGACAATAATATAGGCACTGGAAATGTACGCCACAATAACCAAATTGCTGTAGCTTAAATCATAGCATCGTATGCTATAATCTGCTTTCAGGTACTTGAAACACGATTCTTCGTTTTCCAATTCTTGTTTTTCGTCAAGGCAAAGTTTCCGGCACGTGAGTGGTAAAACACTGGCTGTCTTGGCACAAGTGCTAAGGTATGTCACATACAGAGAGAAAAACAAATTCCGGTACACAAGCTCTTTTGTTTTGGAAATTTCTCTTGATTTTTCGTCGTCCTGCAAGCTGGGATTTTTTAAGATGATCACTTTACGCAGTCCGTAGGCAATGCTTGCAAAGGCAATAACAGTAGCATTAATTGCCATTATCGCACACATGTTTCCAAAAGCGTCTACTGTTAATCCCGAAGAAAGACAATGAACGGGTGCAATCTGAAGTACATTCAGCTGAAGTATCTCTGAATACTTTCCGATGACTTGCAATGAATCTGGCCATTGTATGTACGAGAACGCTTCCAGTAAACCATAAGTGACCTGATAAAAACCAATTGCAATCTTTATTTTGGACAGAAACACGTCTATTAGAGAATGCTCTTCTTCCTTCTTTCTCTTTCTTTTGCTCATCCACACTGAAAATGCTATGATTATCAAACAAATTGCGGCCACGATTGACAGTTGTAGAGCTATCCACAGTTTAGATGGGCACTGTTTGCAGGTGTTGAACTGCTTGAAGTATCCTGAACTGCAAACAGCACAAAGTGGACCTTCGTACCCTTGTGCACACAGTGCGTCTAATCCACCCTCGCATGACTTCTCTTCCGGACACTGGTATGGCTTTGGTATCGGGTGCGGATATTGAACTTCATCTTTACCTAATGCTGGTAAGGACTGCAACAAATTATTTATAAAGGCTTTGTAGCGAAATTTGGAAGTTTCGTTCCTCCATTTCCACCAATACCCAGATTTCAAAGAAGCGTAATCATCTTGGCATTCCAAGCCTTGTTCACATTTGTGACATTTATCAAACATGTGAGTTCGATGATATCCCTCCAAGCATGGACAAGCACGAAGCCCCGCAAAGAAGTCACTTTCTGTTCCTGTTAATGATATGAGAAGAGATAAATTAGGTTAAATCGCTTTCACTTGCCGTTAACGCTCTGATATTTTCTGCTGTTTAAAAACAGATAAGACCCGAAGTGGGCACCGTAGGGAAAACACAAAAAGTTGGTGCACATAAAATCAATGACACCACGTAAAGGTTATTAAAGAAAAAGAAAAACAAAAAATCTTAACGAACGACGTTTCGACCGTTCAACGATCATTTTCAAGTTCGGTGTTAGAATAAAATTACATGTGTAAATATAGTAAAAGCGCTAAAAATATGTACATACAAACTATAGACAATAAGAATAAAAGGCTAAAAGTGGCTAAAAAATAACTTTGTGCAAATGGCATGCATAGCTGTAAAAGATATAATTAAAAGCGTATAAGGTGACGGGAATAAGAACATTAAAATACCTAAAAATACCTAAAAATAACTAAACAAATAATTTTGCGCGGAGCGAGTCGCTTCGCTTGTACAGCTATGCATGCCATTTGCACAAAGTTATTTTTTAGCCACTTTTAGCCTTTTATTCTTATTGTCTATTGTTTGTATGTACATATTTTTAGCGCTTTTACTATATTTACACGTGTAATTTTATTCTAACACCGAACTTGAAAATGACCGTTGAACGGTCGAAACGTCGTTCGTTACTTGCGTTAACTTTTATTGCAAAATCAACTTCAAAGAACTTGTTGATTCAAAAAATCTTAAAAGAAAAAAAAAACCAAATGCTTTGCTGTCTAACTTTAACAGCTTAAGAGTTTCCTGATGAAACGATAGTAAACTTCACTTCACTACTCTAAGCAGTCTCTCCTTGTGTATATAAGGGCTGAGCAACCTATTGCATTTCTTTCTTTCTTTTCTTTCTTTCTTTCTTTCTTTCTTTCTTTCTTTCTTTCTTTCTTTCTTTCTTTCTATTTTGGTTATAAAATGTTTGTGCGCCTTGCTCCATGTTGTGTCAAGGCTTCTTTGCGGTGTGTCCGTATTGTTTCCTTTTTAAAGACCATTTTACAGTAGATTCGTTTGTAGTAGTTGTTGTTTCCCATCCTTTACCTTTCCCCGCCCCTTTGCAATGTGCCTTAAAGATAACAGTACTTGCAAGGGAGTCTTATTCCCTTTCCGTTGTACCGATGACCAAGGCTGTTATCCCCTGGGTTGGCCCTCTTCCGGGTAAAAAAAGACAAACAAACGAACGAACAAACCTATTCTATCCCTTTAGTTTCCCCGTCATACTAGGTTTTGGATTTCTTTGCTCATTGGGAGTATTCAGTGGACTTTTGCCCCACGTCACTTTGGTCTCAGGTCACCAGCACTTTTGGGTGACCCGGGGTGGACATTCTATCAATTCAGCCCAGGCTTTTTCTAGGGCCATTAGACAATTCACAGCTTCTGCTCCCGTAAGCTATTCATTTTCGTTATGCTAAGGCCTCATTTATACGGTCTCTTGTACCCGAGACAACCCTTTCCCGGGTTCAATTACATTTTTTGACAAGTTCAACGATCCGTTTACATGAGGATCACCGACTCGTCTAGGGGAGGCAAGACAACTCGGGGGCAATTTTTTCCACCTCGGCAGGAAGGGTAGCCCTGACAGGCGGGACAATTTTTTCACATAACTATACACACTTCGGCTTGCGTACCCGAGAAGCTTTTGCGTGCTGCGTGTCACGTAACCTCTGGTTTTTGGTTTAAAAGCTACTAATTCAGGTAAAAAATAAATATCTAAAAAACAATATTACGCATACAAAGGCTACAGTGATTGCAATAAGGAGTAGGCATACTGAGGTCATGCTTATCAAAGTAAGATTTCGGAATTATTTATCATTTAAACGTCCGGTAAATTTATCTCGGGGAAAGGGTTGTCTCGTGTACCCGAGACCATACAAATTGGGAGTCAGCGGTTTCCCCGTGTGTATATAAGTGCTGAGCAATCTATCTCTATCGCCTGTTGATGCTAGCGTTTCTTTCGATGCACTTTTTCTTAGTCTCCTTTGTTCTCCCACCCGCCCTTTTTCCTTCATCCTCCTTGGGGCAATGCAATGTGAATAGGATGCAATGAACTTGGCATTATGAAGAATAACCCAAAATTTGCGCTTAGAACACCTTCATGCTATCTTCGTGCGGAATGTGAAATTAGGGAATCGGCTACAAGATTGAGCGCGTTTTCGAATTACCAAACACTGAAAGATGCCCCCTTTTGTTACTGCCCACACGTTCTGCGCATCACAGGCTGGTCTCGAGTTTCTTTGAGCTGGGCGGTGCCTACTTATACAAAGGTATTTTTTTCCTCAGCCTAGTACCCAGGCGTTGATCTCCCGCTCACTCGACTTGGCGAGTCATGACGTCAATGATGAGTTTCCCGAGAACGCTATCTCTCTTTATGCCATTCTATGACGTCATAACATTTCTCACCAAGTCGAGTGACGAGAAAAGAAAGCTGGGTACTTGGCTGATTTGCGAAAATGGCAAAGGTGATTGGAATACAAAGAAATAATTGGGGTAACCACAATTTAAAAAAAAAATGGAAAGGAAATGCCGTACTTTGTTATGCATTCAAAACGCTTTTTTAGTAATTATAGTTGCTTAATTATCTCTGAAAAATATGTGGTTTACCTACAATTTTATTTTTGTAATCCAGTAGCCCTTGCTAACGTTTGCTTTTCCCCGCACAGTTATAAACTGTGCAAGAACACCTCTGTATTAGGAGGCACTGTCATCAACCCCATTCTGCGCCCGAGGACTAAAGTGCCCCCCACCCCCCATACATCTCGAAAAGTATACACGCCCTTGTGATGAAACTTGGCACGTTTTAAGCATGTCGTTAGCTTAACAGATTAGGCTTATGACGTTCAACTATGACGTGTAATGGCGTCACAATGACGCCACAAAGCCGTAATTTTAAATTTAAAAGCAGCCATATTGACTCCCGAACCGGCAGTCATACAATTGACAATGGCGACATCAAAAAATATACGAATTTGTTCTAAAAAACATACTTAATCACTATAAGCACAAAAAAGTAACGGATTATCTTCTTCTTACAAACGAAGGAGAAAAACCGAAAAAAGACAAAATAGTCAAAATGCCTCCTGAGTACACGGTTGCTATAGATACGTCATTGACACAGGAAAATTTTCTCTGATAAATCTTAGGAAAAGTCACGAGATTCGGGGATTATTCGTCAGCCGTTTAAAAGTTTTAATTCGTAGACAGCGCGGCACACTGTGCCCCCCACCCCCCGCTCCAAGGCTAAATAGGGTTAAATAGACGCCAATTCACCAACTGTTTGAAAGTAGAAGGTGGTGAAATTTCCCTCACATGAAAAGGATGTTTCTTAGCTGTCTTAGCACGTTTGAGAACGTTTGGAGAGTAAGCCGTTGATTAAAAGTACGAGTTCTCAAAAATGGAGCAAACCCACTTTTGTCATCTCTACTTTGGCGATCCGATGCTATTTTGTGTAGTGTAAAGCTGAAGAAAATGTCATCCTCTCTGGTTGTCAGTACTAATTAAGCTTGATTTTGGTGGTGAAGCACCGAAAACGTGTAACACTTTAATATTATGAAACGGTTCTCTTCAATTTTACTGTTTTTCACGTTTTGATATTTGGCATCAAACGTTTTCCGTAGAAAACCTACCTTTGGCGAACATTTGTTGAAAGTGCGACGGTGAAAGTAATCGTAAGTGCTAGTTTCTTTTCCAAGAACGTTCATGCTCTTCCTGAGAAATCAAAGAGTCTGCAACAGTTTCGCTGTTGTAATTTCTCTCTAGCTTAACTCTGTCTAAAGTGATTTTTTGTTGGTCATTTACTCGCCAAGTTGCTCGCAAAGAACACTTTTGGCCGTTACAGACAAAAAAACAAGTTAAGTTTGCTCATGCCATCAGTGTGTAGTCGACAGGATTATGGGGCACCCTTGCGTGAGGTGAATGTGATTGCGCGGATTTGCTAGCTATGTTATAATTTACGTTTTTAAAGCGTTGTAACATCAAAAAACGTTTTATTTTGATATTTGATCCATAAGAAGTTACCTGGAGAAAAATTATTGAGTGGACTAGGTTTTATATTGGCGGAATCGTCTCCAAGCCATCCCAAGGTCTCACAATACAATGCAATATATATTTAACTGTAGTCAAAATGAGTGGCTCATTTTTACCTAGGGGACAAGACTTGCAATCTTGAGTTTGTTTTCCTGGCGCTTTATCAAATGCAACAAAGGAACCGTTTGGACATCGCTTGCAGCTTATTCCCACATAGCCAAGATCATCAGAATAGTAACCTCCTGAAGAATGAAAAAAAAAAGCAAAACAAAACAAAAGAAAAACAGAACAACAAGGTTGTGTTTAACTAAACGCCATCGGAAAATTTTTCTAGACAACGAAACGATTTGGGGAAATTTTACTTGCGTTCGCATTATTTATTGACGGCGTTTGTTTTTTGTTTTGTACAGTGAAAATGCGCTATGTCACCTACAGTACTCCCCAGAATGTGTGTTTATTCGTACGGATCGCACAAATCGGCAGCCTTATAAAGGTGCAGACGTCAAACACAGGGCAAAATTCTAGGTGTCTCTAAGAAGATGCAGTTTTTGGATCGCCTGTTTCTTTCGTTTGGCTCGAACATGACGTACGAGTCGACAACGATATGGTGCAACCGGACAGCAAGCACACGGTTAAAGTTCTAGGCGACCCTAATAAAATGGATTTTCGAACCGACACAGTTCTTTTTCAGGCCCACAATAACATTGTTCATTATTACGTGAAACGTACTACTTGACGGCCTTATACAAGGGTAGACAGCAAGGATCAATTAGGAAATTTTCAATTTTTTCTAATGAGATACATTTTCGGGTCTATATTTCTTTCTTTCTTTCTTTCTTTCTTTCTTTCTGAGCTCGTGAATAATGACCTCCATTCATACGAGTCGTACAAATTGACAACAATACACCCTAGTAGTCCAAAAAGGAAACAGGCACATCGCACAGTTGAAAGGGCCGGACGGCAAAGATCCACTAGGAATTTTCCAGATGTCGCTGAGGAGATGCATCTTTTGGATCGACAAACTTCTTTTTTTTTTTTTTTTAATTTTTTTTTTATTAGTGCAATTACAAATCTACACGCTACTATACAATGAAAATTATACACTAACGTACAATACTTAATTACATGTTATAAAAGTACTGTACACTGTTTTACAACGATACAGACTTAGAAGGTTACAAGCGAAACTTACCATGAAATACTTAACATAAACGTATAATACTTAATTGCTAAACAGTAACTTATGATACTAAAATTACAAAATAATACCATATCCTACACTACTCCACAAGCAACAGCACAGCGACGGACGCACAGAGAAGTACACACACATACCTCTAGCCCTTCTTTTTCTTCTTTTTCTGATAGACAATAGTATTAACAATTCGTACGAATCGTACCAATCGACACGCTTACAGAAGGGGCAGACGGCCAGCACACTAAAACAATTTCTGGGTCACGAATGAGATGGTTTTTTTTCGGGGTCGACAATTGTTTCTTTCGACTGGAATATGATATTTTCCACTCGTACGAGTCATAGAAATCGACAACCTTATAGTAAAGGCAGCTGACAATCATCTCGAAAATCTAAGTGTCTCCAACGAGATGTATTTTTTGGACCAACATATCCCTTTTTCGGCCGGGGTCCATCCGTACAGGTCTGATACGACCCTTTTTCGGGTCGTATCAGATCAAACGTGTTAAAACCCATCGAATAAATAATTACGAGATAACAAACGCTATTTTAAGAGTAATTCCTTTCAAAAAGACGCGAATATTTCCGTTAAGCACTATAACTTGATTAAGCACCATTAGTTAAGAAAAATCGGAACCGAGAGGGTCATAAAGACGGAAGACATACCTGGAGGACAAGGTATACATCCTTCAGCTCCTTGAGAGGAATAGTTTGAAAATGTTCCCAGTGGGCATGGCATAAACATTCTTAGAGTCTGTGTATCTACCAAATTATTCTGGACACGGAAGAACTGGGGAGCTGGTAATTCGTGGAATCCCGAAGCTAACAGTGTGGAGATGAGGATCATGGACTCTGCAGTGCTCCTGAGCTCACTATAGCTGTCTTCAGATGGAATTCTAAGCTGGATAGCTTCGGATTTTGATTGAATAGGATTTCTAGGACAGAGCAATTACTTTAATAAAAGGTATAAAGTGTTTTATTTTTATTGTTTTAGAGGTGTGTTCCGTGGGCGGTGATGTACCAAGAGCTCAAATCCTTGCCCTATTTCAGACCAAACATATGCGATATTTCAAATCTTGGTACCCCCTTTGCTAATTAATCGGGGTATTTGTTTATTTCAAGGGTGAATTTCTGAGTGTAAGTTGTAAACTATAACAAAGAAAGCTACAAATAAAAGTGTTATAAAAATGACATCGACCGCTAGTGTTGAAATAAGTTTCGTGACTTCTATCTTTTCTGTTTTTTCCTTTGCTGCGATTAAAAATATAATGAGTTGCTAAATTCTCGAGTACCACCATCAAACCCTACAAATAACATTTGTAAGGTTTTCAGTTTCCTTAAATTAATGTACTCACAGATATATTGAGGATCGTTCAATTGTTTTAAACCAAGATGGAGAATAATATTTCAGTGTTCTGATCGTCCTGTTGTTGATCAACCTGTAAAATATAACATTCCCTTAGAAGTTTTAATATTGCTTCCTTACAGGGGGTCGTCGTCATCAAGGCCATTTAATTTTGGCCTTGAAGTAAAGTGGCAGCCGTTTTCCTGAGTAGATCGACTGTCTTTAATCTTACCATTGTTTATACGGCTACGCGATATGAACTCTGTATTTCGTTAACAGTAAAGTGTATAATATATAGATTTCGCCAAGCTTAAAAGCGGGGCTCCACATTTTTTCTCTAGTTCTTATTGACCTCTGAAACTACTCTCACTGAACTCGGCGTAAGTTTTCATGGGGAATAAATCGTAAATTGCAAAAATGCTGTTTCTAGGTAACGTCCTTTTTGCCTGACCTTACCAAAAGTCGAAATTTCGCGTTATGGTTTCCTTTTGCTCTTTTTCGTTCGGCTAGATTGCCACTTGGCCGTTTATGTCAAAATCGGCAACTTGTTTGCTTCAGTGCTAGTGTAGTCGACCCGGATTTCAATCCATCTGTTGCTGCAGTTTATAACAGCTACTGACAATTTTCCAGACTGAGAGGAAGTAGGTTTTCTTTTTTTAAGATTTTATAGACCATCGGCGGGGTTATTAGGTGCCGTTTTTGTTTTTCTTCCACCAAGTTGCTGCACAATTTGTTTACTTCTAATCACTGAAGGACAAAATAATTACAATTTAAAGGCCAGGAAAGGGAAAGGTTTTTCATCAGTCTTCCTTCCCTCTTAAACAAAATACTACATGTGAAAAGGGCAACGTGAAGTTAAAAATAGCCGTGATTACTTAATTTTATTGCAAAAGATCAGAATGCAATACTGCTCCCGAGTGTCTGACTGAAACTGCCGGTTTCCGTTGGGTTAAACATTGGCTATATCTAAAACTAAACAGGTACTTTGCGTCAACGTTGTCCCCCTATACAGTGTCACTCTAGGCATTAAAAATCTAAAAACACTCGAATGACTTTCATTTTGAAAGCATTCTAAAAGTGATCATAGAACTTATTTTTCTACTCGTAAATTGTTCGGCCTTTTTTATCCTGGTCCTCCTAACGCTCTTAAATTTGAAGATATTGGAGTGCATTTGTGGATTGTAAAGACGAAATTGAAACCTCCGTTTCATACTTATTGGCCCGTAAAATACGTAACAATTTAGTTGTGCAGTTATTCGCCTAAAAGGTGAAAAACAACATGGGAAAACATACGGACTGCTGAGGAAATTGTAAGTTGACTTATTTTTCGTCAAGGAAAAGACTTCAGCAAGGCTTTCACCGACAGCTCTACTTATAGCATCTTTTGAAAGTTTTTTAAGTTCAGTAAGAGTACTTGTTAAACTGCAATGGTTCTAATGAACCGCTTAGGTAGCTCCCGGTAGCGACTCGACAGCCGGACTTTTTAATGTAAACACGCATTTCTCACTTATTCCTATGCATCCCTCTGGCTGTTTAGTTCTGTCAACTAGGAAACATTTTTGCCAAAATAAATAATGTTGTCCCGGCATCAACCAGTTTACTGACAAAAATTACCCCAAAATGTTTTCCGACACTTTCAAGCACTCGTGAAATGATAAAGAGAAAATGGCACAACTTTTTCGCCCGCGAAGTATTATTCGGGAGCTTTCAAGAACACACACTGAGCTAATTTTAGGAAGCATTTAGAGTCTATTTTTAGGCAAAATAGATTTAAACCGAAAAATGCGTCGCGTATAGTTACTTAAGAGCGCTTGTCTGTAAAAATCAAACATAACGCGGCAAGGGTGGAAAATTCGATTTCTTTCATATTTTAATGTTAGATAGGTTAGGGTATAAGTAAAATCACTGGATACTTTTTTTGGCAAAATATCCTTTTATTTCAAAGAAAAATGCAAATAACGAACTTCCGTTAAAATCGCCAATTGAAGCAGTAGATTATGACAACAATTTGAGGGGTTCGCGTGCAAAAACAAATCCCTCTGTCGTCTTTAAAACACCCAAATCTACTTTTGCAATCTCTCAAGAGCTTCAAAAATGATTTTGGTAGAAACTGCGTTGTTCTTTGTGTTTGAAATAATTTAATTTTGAAAGTATACATTTCTCATCAGGAAAAGTACTTTGTGATTTCAATTATTTTTCACCATGTGCTAAACCTTCAAATCGATTCAGCTTCTGGCTGTTGAACTAAGAAAAGATGTTCTCAGGATTGCTGCAAACATTTCTTTGGGCAAATGATTGAGAGCGACGCGAGGGCTTTTCAAAGTTCGTTAAAATGCACGTTTTTTGACCTTTCCTGGCAACATGCCATTAGCGAGTCACGCACATATTTTAATGTGTTTTTCGACTCTTATGAGATCGCAAACGTCAAACAGAAAAACACTCCGAAACGCTCTAACCTCATTTGCTGTAGAGGACAGGTCCAGAGGCCATTTTCGTGTGATTCTCTTGCCGTTCGTCGTATTTTGGTCCTGCTGATGACGTCCAATGAACCGAACGAACACAGCCAACTGGGTCAACTTAATTGTAAACGGTCGAACAGCTCAACGACACCATCTTTTCTTGTAAAGCGTTCGACGTCTTTCTGCACTACGGCATCTTACTCAACGGTTCAGTTGATTTAATACGAGTGTTGCTCAGTTTTCAGCGCACAAAAGCATTATCAGATTTGACTGCTAAATTGGGACCAAACGTGGATGGCGCCGCGTGCGTATTTGGTTTGTCACGCAATGCGTATCAAAGGCAATTTAGGGGGTAGGGGAAGGGCAAAACCTTTGAGGTGAAGTAAAATAACATACAGTGTTAATTGCAGGGATTATTCGTGGTTTTAATGGCGTTGTGTGTCTTTCTTACTTATTGACAGTGTTGTTACAACCATTAAAAATTGTATTTGCTGCCCTAGCCTAGTAGTCTGAAACGCAATTCCAACCGTTGTACAAGCTTACAGACATGGTTACAGGTGAGTGGTGCAACAGAAGTGGCGCTATTATTAACTAGACCCAACTTTAATAAGGGGAAACCTATAACTACAAGGGGCTCCCTTTTGTTAATTGACGAGCGGGTATTCTAACTATGATCATTGGTGTCAGTCTGCTGGTTCTCAGCTGGCACAGGACCGGTACAAGGCACAGTTATATCAGGAGTGAAAGTCAGCTCGCTGTTAAAGGGTTGGATGGAGTTTTGGACAGGAAGGGTTCTCTCTTCATAACAAATGGGTGCAATCGAAGTTTTTAACTGTGCTCTCTTGTCAGCTGTTTGACTTAGTCTACATTAGTGTGTCCTGACTAATGAGTGGGGCTTCTAACAGCACGCCAGTGCTGTTTGAAGACTGTGAAATATGGCACGTAACCATGGTAACAAAAAATGAGGTTCTGTTCCTGAATTTCTGTTTACGAATCTTACTGAGACAGGTTCCCAGTGAGCGAGATCTCTCACAGCAGCCAGCATACTTATCATAATGGATATGAGGATATCATAACAGAAATACGTCAAGCGTCTTGCCCTTAAACGTCTGTTACCTCTTTCACGTTCTACATACACCTTAATGAGGACGAAGAGAAGAGTGAGGCTTCCATCGATAACCTGGCTAATATTCGGATAGACCACAAGCGAATATAAAACTCACCGGATCCAACTTTTATAAGCGAACCAGTCCCGCGTAACTTTTGGCCACTCCCCTTTTCCTTACCGTGACCCGGCCTCTTGTGCTGCAGCTTCTGCTAGACACTATTCCAAGTTTTGCTCGATGGCTGGGACATATCGTCATTGTATTCAAGCGTTCGTTGTAAAAACTGACTTGTAACTTGTGGTATCAGGCCCGCACCGAGGCTGAAATAAATGCTGCGAGCAAATTGGCCTAGTCAAAGCCTCCCCCCCCCCCCCCCTTCAAAATACACACTCATGCACATAGATACTAACTCTGTTCACAATGCCACAGTTTGTGTCGATTTTGTCAAAAACGACACCTTTTTGGGGACATCCTTCGTTGACAATTTGCCAAAAAACTGCTTCCTGTTTGCTTTTTCGCCGACAAAGTTGTTGGCAACATCCATCAGATTTACAGCATCAGCTTTAAAAAAGTACCCTTAAAGTTACAAGGTTTGTTAAAATTGAAACATTTCGACAGCCAAGCTACGAATTTCGGACCTGTTTTACCTAACTCTCGTAAACGTTTACGTAACTTTTATCACTCGATTGGTGAGATAAAAATAGTTTTGTTCCTTAGACTTGTTTCAAAACAACATGATGTGCTTAAAGCTTGCAGGAAATACACAGCAGTCGCTTAGCTATGAAAGGCATTAAGGTCCTTCACAGTAAAGCTATGCTGCCAGGGTCAAGGTGATATGGGTGAAGAGAGACATTGGTAAGGAACCTGGGCGACTGAAATGTGCGGTGGGCTAGTAGATTTTTGAAGCCCACTTGCCCAGTGGCTAGTGACTCAACAGATGTCAAACCCTGTTAAAGGTTGTAAAATAATAAAAGGAACTTTTAGCATCAGCATTTAAGACTATTCGTTGCACATTAATTCGTTTTAATTATATATTTTTTGGCTTCCAAAACGTCTGGGGACTCGAGCCCCCCCCCCCTTCCCTCCCCTCCCCCTTCTACGGGCCTGGGTATTCTTGGTGCATGAAAGTAAGGGAACAATTGTTTTCAAGCTTTTGATTCGTCTGGTGTTGTAACCAAACTCCGACAACAAGAAAATGGAACCAACAACAACCGTCTTCTGTGTAACGAAGCAACTCATGTATGTAAATATGTATTATTTGTGAAAAAAAAAAGGCCGAGGTCCCCCCTCTAAGCCAAAACAATAAGCACAAACTAGTTAGTCACATCGCAATTTCCCTGATAAAAGCGATTTTAAATTTCTGGACTCGACGTTTTGAAGAGGTTTTTAACTTAAGCTAGTACACGTACCCTTTTTAGCTAATTTTCGTGTTCGAACATTGTTATTTACATGCCTACAACTCACGCCGAGGGGTGACTACTTTTTCTGCATTCTGGCACGGGAGGTTGAGGTGCCTAAATGTAGCACTAATTTTGTTTCGTATTTTTGGTCCATTACTAGTTCCTCCCATTTCTCGAACCCTGAGCCGTTTAAAAGGAATCAGAGCAGATTTTGCCCTTCCCCTACCCCCTAGTAAAATGTCCATTCCGATGATTTGCATTGCGTGACGCGGCTCTAGATAGAACTCTGGCCACGTTAGCGGCGACATGTGGTGATAAATACCTTTTTGTGTATTACCAACTAAGCAACACTGACCAGCAACTGAACCGTTGAGTAAGATGTCACAGTGTAGAAAGATGTCGAACGTCTTGGAAGAAAGGTTGTTGTTGAGCCGTTCGACCGTTTACGATACACTGACCCAGTTGGCGGTGTTCATTGGATGTCATCAACAGGACCAAAATACGTCGAACGGCAAGAGAATCAGTCGGAAATTGCTTCTGGACCTGTCCTTTACAGCAAATGAGGTAAGAGCGTTTCGAACTGTTTTTCTGTTTGACGTTTTCGATCTCATATGGGTCGAAACACATTAAAATATCTGCGTGACTCGCGAATGGAATGTTGACAAGAAGGGTCAAACAACCTGCATTTTAACGAACTTTGAAAAGCTCTCGCGTCGCTCTCAATCATTTGCCCAAAGAAATTTTTGCGGCAATCCTGAGAACATCTTTTCTTAATTCAACAGCCAGAAGCTGAATCGATTCAAAGGTTTAGCACATGGTGAAAAATAATTTAATTCACGAAGTACTTTTCCTGATGAGAAATGTATACTTTCAAAATTAAATTATTTCAAACACAAAGAACAACGCAGTTTCTACCAAAATCAGTTTTGAAGCTCTTGAGAGATTGCAAAAGTAAAATTGAGTGTTTAAAAGACGACAGAGGGATTTGATTTTGCACGCGAACGCCTCAAACTGGTGTCATAATTTACTGCTTCAAATGGCGATTTTAACGGAAGTTCGTTATTTGCATTTTTCTTTGAAATAAAAGGATATTTTGCCAAAAAAAGTATCCAGTGATTTTAGTTATACCCTAACCTATCCAACATTAAAATATGAAAGAAATCGAATTTTCCACCCTTGCCGCGGAATTTTGATTTTGTCTGATTTTTACAGACAGGCACTCTTAAGAATTTTTTTATTCCGATTTGTAACTAAAGACAAGCTGAAATGGTTTAGAGGTTAAAAACAAAACGAACACGAAAGCCTGCCACACTGAACTCACTCAATGAATGGTCTAAGTTTAGTCGCTAAATTAGGACAGAAATGTCATTCACTTCAAATAAAGAGACTAAAAAATATAACAATATAAGGAAGATAAAATATTCCACAACTGAAATAAAATACACCAGATGGAAAAAAAGAATTGCTCAAAGAAAAAGATTGAGAATTATGCACGGCTAAACTTCAAAAGGCGTACATATCAAAACATTAACTTTTTTTTCTTATCAGAATGATCATTAATGAAAATTCCTTGAATGAACAAACACAGAAGTAGGGACTAGAAACCTTAAGAAACATGAAATTTCATTCAGATAAGCACATTTTGCCTTGGAAAGCAAAAAGCATTCAATTAATTTTCCCCTAAATCGAGTGAAGTTACTCGCAAGCAATTCCTTTCGAAGCAGGTTTCAAGGCTATTTTGAACACGTTTTTCAAACATTTCAAGAAAATCACCGTAAACATGTAAAGTCCCTTAATTGATTGAAAACGTTTAGGACAATAAAATCGACAATTGCCCAAAGAGATGGACCCGACAGTCAAAATTCAAAACAATTTTTGGCCGAAATCACCGAACTGATGCTTGTGCAAATAAGATCAGTGCTGTTGTGTTGACGGTCCCTCACTGTGCTTTGACGAAATGTTTTGAGTAAACAAGCACAAAATAATGGTCAGAGAAATCAGTTTTGAAAAAGTTCATTCGAAAACCCATCAGTTTATACTTATTAAAATGAAATTTGCGTCACACTTTCTTCGTCAGTCCACGCAAGTAAAATCGGCTAAGCACAAAATATTCAAGACTCTATCTGTCTCAAATTTGAGCGCGTTTTCTAACAGTTTTTTAAACGTCAACATAAATAAATCATAAACGACACAGATCTAATGACATAAACTAAATTCCCATTTCAAATCGTAATTTCTTTGACCGTATTGCTGAAAATCATGTAAGTTAACTCTTTAAAAACTTCACTTACTCCACTGTGTTTCGGAACATATTTGCCATATTTGGCATCGGAACAGCTGCCAAATGCGGCAAACTCAAGCAATGTGTTAGAAGGAGTTCACAGTACAACAGAACAAAGATGTAGTCCTCGAAGGCAAATTACGTAACTTGAACTTTTCGCCTTCCACTAAAAGGACAACTGAGCATTCTTTCGAAACCTTTTCTTTCCATAGATATGACATAATTATCTCAAGGTTAAAACTTCAGTACTGTCGAACAATCGTTTTGCTTCAAGCTTTTAAGAAAACCTCTATGTCAAAAGCGACCATAATCATGAGATTTTCCGCCAAGAAAAAACGCTGGTTTCCTAATAGCACCACGCGATTTCCCGCCAAGGAAAGGCGACATTCTCCTCCTTGGGACTTCCATCCCCCTCCCGTAGAGTCTGTACGGACAGACGGACGGACGGACGGACGGACGTACGCTAACGTCAGAACTAAAATTTCTCGCATCGACAGGCCCATGCGCGTGCTGAAGGCCCGCTAACATAAGAATAATAACGAAAAAGAGCTTAACATACACCTGTCTTGTTTCAGCTTGTCTTCATTTACTCTTTTTACTCTCCTTTTTTTCCCTCGGAAGACGTCTGCCGTTTCCCTAAGCTCAATATTGCCATTTTAACGTAACTACAGTTTTGCTTTATTTCTATGAATATTAAGAGTAATTTTTTCTCCTTTCACTTCCAAAGGTGCCCTAGTTCACCTACTTAAAAAACATACAACTGCATTGATTGAACTAGTAACAGGTGCAACATTAAAACACGTTGAATCATCATGTATTGCATGCCACAAGGTCTGACTCTGGATGAACACTAGAGTGAATAGGGAACAGATGTTAGTGTAGAGCAGTTTTCAATTGAGTGTCGAATGTAAGTCGCGTTTTGCTTTGGTTTTGCTTTACTTCACTCTGTGATTGGTTAAAAAATCTCGCGCCACTTTCTCGACCAATCAGAAGTAAAACTCAAACCAATCCCGACTCGCTCGCACGCGTTTTCCCGCGATTGGCGCCGGTTACATGTATTTGCTTCGAGTTCTGATTGGTTCATTGGGTAATTTGTGTTTGTTGTGATTGGCTGGGGTAATTACTTTGGTTTTGGTTTTACGACACTCATTTGAAAAGCGCTCTATACCAAACCAGTGGATAGTGTTTTGATTGCCTATGATGATGGCCAGTGGATCGTGCTATGATTGGCTATTCAAACTCGGGATAGCATCCTCTATTCACCTCCCGGCATTGTTCTGGATTTCCTGCGCGAGTTTTCCTTCATTTCTCAGAAAAAAGGATCTATTTGGTGCTGGGTATCCACTGGTTTGGTAAATACTAAAACAATTATTCACCTCAGTGTCGGCTAAGACTGGTAGATATTTTCCTCACCGCTTCGCAGTTTGGCAAATATCTACCACTATTCACTTCCACTTCGATGAATAATAAACAATTATTGGACGAGGTTGAGCAAAATATCGTGATAATATTTGTCTGTGGCGAGCAGATCAATTATTTGCCGATGCCGAAGGCAGAGGCAAATAATTGATTTGCGAGACACTGACAAATCACGATATTTTGCGAAATCGAGTTTAATAATCGTTTTATCATTCAACAAGACAATGTGTTTGTGCATTTAACCAGCACGCTTGTTTCACAATTATTTATTCCTACACCAAGTGTGCGCTTTCATTCCGTTCAAAACTTACAAAATTAGTAAATTCCGCTTTCGCCAATAATTAATTGCTTTAAAACGAATACATCAACTGATTTGCCAAAAAGTACAACGTTCAAAAGGAAGATTCACACTTTTTTCTTCAAATTTTTTAGTCAAAAATCGCAGAAGTTCCGCACTTTCATGGCTTATTTGCCCGCGTTTGAGTTTGAGCTCTGAACAAGTGACTCTACTGCGCACGAGCAGAATTATTCGCAGCAAAACAACTTCGCACCGTAATGCGCATGAGGAGACAATTATTCGTAGGCAGTTATTTGCAGTGACGTAATGGTCTCTCGGCCAATTAAAAAGCCATATAAAATTACGTGAATGATAATTGTCATTATTATTTGTCGGCAATCTTCGCTATCAACCGGCTCGTCCTCTACGCACATCAAATATATAGATATCTTCTACAAGTTTCGACTGTCAGCACAGTGACGTATGGACAACGTTTTTTTTCACTATGCCTCGACAATCTGGAGCGGCTTACCCAATTTTATTAAATCCTCCGAATCTTCTATTTTTAGGACTCGTTAAAAAACATTTCTTTTTAGTAGTTAATACTGTATATAATTAGTTTTAATAATTATTGTAAGCGCATTGAGATTTGTTTTAAATGCGCCACAAGAACCTTGTTATTATTATTATTATTATTATTATTATTATTGTTGTTGTTGTTGTTGTTATTATTATTATTATTAGAAATTGTGAACTATTTAAAAAATTCTCCCTCTCGCTTATTAAATTTTTAGCTTTCTCATTGGGTTCTCCGAACAAAGTTATCAGCAAATAACCCTGCCTTTGGCCTTATAAGGAAATTGGCTACTGGTTGTCATTTTCACTTTTTTGAGCCTTAATTGTGTAATTTGTGGGGTGATTATCGGTCACGTACATTTTCAGTGGATTCTCGGATTACGGACCTCGGAATAGGCAGTTCATGCATTAAGCTAGGCCATTTACCACGGTTTGGAGCTAAGTTTAAGTTAATTACACTTGTCAGGGGCTTATTTCTGCTTAAATTACGCGCCACACGTAACCCCTTCATTACCTTTTTCGAAAGGCAAGCACTTCCACGCACATCATAAAAGAAGAATATGTAATCATTCCCTTTGACTTGCAGGCATGTATTTTACGTTGTCGTTCCAATCGCCCAGAGGCCAGCCTCGCTAATGGTATGTGTTTGTTGCCCCAAATAAAATTTGCATCTTGTCGCCACCGCCTAATAAACTCAATGTATTTATAATTTTATAACTGCGTGAATTCTCGTGCGCTCAATGGCGACGAACAAGCGTCCGTAGCAGCTCATACTATGATACGACGTCACAGATCACCCTCTCCCTCACCTAGTGCGTGGTAAAATTAAAACTTTGTTCAATTTAGACGTTGTTTGCGATTGTTTCGCTTCAAGATATCGTTTTTTTCGATTGGTTCTCTCCGCTTCTAATAACAAAAGTTATCGCTACGCGAGGAATGTTTACCTTGTGACGGTTTAAACATTAAGAGCAGGCATTTCAGATTTCTTCACCTTGAGGAATTTGGTTCCGCGCTAAAACTTTGAAAAAGTTATCATTCTGACCAGAAAAAAAGAGAGATGTTCATTGTTAACATGACGAAAAAAGGAAACAAAATGTTTCTTTCAAAATTTTCTTTGAATTTTAGCCTATGCTCTAGTTTGTGGTCCTTAAATGATTTTCAACGCGCTAGATGATTCTTGCAAGTTCAATTGCCCGTCTGTGCGTCTACGTATTTGAGTGTAAATTGTCCCTGATAGTTAGGCATTGTATTTACTCTTATACACAACGTTATGAGGCCAAGGCTTCCTTACTTGTTATGTCTTGACCATGCAGTTATGGCGGAAAAGACTGCTTATAAGAATACGTGAAATGGCTAGACACCCGCTACTTGTTAAGTATAGAAACGTTACATTTGAGAATGAAGACCACTGAATCCAGTGAAGGACTCAAGGCATAATGTCTTCAGCTTCGTCCGTAGCAAATATCTGCCCAAGAAGAAAACAGAAAAGATAAGAAATAATAAACGCAATGATATGTTTCGCTACACTAGCATCATTTATCACCGATAGCTGGTTGTTTTGCTCCTGGGAACCTGGGACGTCGACCAAAATAGTGGGGAAGATGGCCACCCCTTTTTTGAAGTGGTTTCTCATTAGTGTAAAGTGGAACACATTAAAGTGGGTGATATTATAGGCTTGTGTCTGGTTATCATGAATAAAACGCGGAGGATTCTCATTAGCGTATAACCGGTTTGACAGTTTTGTTAACCAGTTTGACGGATTTTTTAGTGATCTGCGTCGTCCCAGGCGCGGGCAAAGCGAGGGCAAACAGGGAGCGCGGGGCATTGTGGGAAGGATGCTGCAGTGTACCTATCCTACAACGCCACGCACACCATCATACAATGAGGAGGGACGCCTGGGGACGAGGCAGATCAATAATGTTAAGTTCTATTTGTAACTTGTGGCGGTCTTGATTGGTATAACCGGTTTGACAGATTTTTAGTTATTTTTGGATCAATGATGTCACAGTGTATTTTTATTGTTCTTCAGCTTAAAAAAAGCTTGCTCTCTGCCAAGCACATCATTCACACATTGTGAGTAGTTGAGTAACGTCATGGCCTTCAACCAGTTAAGGTGTTTCGATACAGTTTTTCTGGGACCATACCTCACTTTTTGAATCGGCTCTTAGACAGTCTTCTCCTTGTCAGATCAACGTGAAATTCCCAATACTTGTTGGTTTTAGATTGAACTTTAGCGTGGTTTACAGTCTTGTGAAAATCGATATTACCATGACAACGATAAACAAAAATCCTCGAAAACAGTAAAATTGAAATTTTGTGCCATCCAGATTTCACTTTGAAAAGCAAATACCAACATCTTAAACTGTGGTGTATGGCAAACAAAATATACAAGAACAAAAGAATTCTGTATGTTTGTTTTGAAGTAAATCGCAAAAACATTTTCAACCTTAGTTTTTGCGTAGTAATAGTAAATGCATCGAAAAATAATCAATGCTTTGATGAAATGGCTAGAAATTACTGTAAAATGTGTCTTTTACTTACTATTTTACGCCTAGAAAGTCTTGTTGAAACTGGTGTTCGCGATCTCGAGAACGAATTGTTTTACTAAGATCACTCGCGTAATAATTTTGTGGTAATTTTTGAATTTGAGCGCTTTTGCGAAAACCTTAAGAACGGCTCGATAGATTTTTTTAAAACATTAGACACGCGTGCTTGACGATGTGACCAGTTTTAGTATTGAGTCTTACTAACATTGATTCACTGGAAAACTTTTAGATTTAACGTTAAAGAGGACATATGAACCGACGGAAAAGCTTGCGTTACATATTCACAGTTGGCAAGTAAATGCTAATATATTCAAAATTATGCGTAATTCATTGCTTCGTGATTTTTATCTGGTTTCTTTGTTGTTTGTTGCACTGTAGATTACAACGAAACGTAAAAAAACACGAAAGAATGCATTGCGCAGTACTTTTGAATATATCATCTGGCACAACGAGATCCCTGGACATCAAGTTTTTGAAGCCGTAGATCGGTTGACGGCCTTAACCTATCCTGAAGAGGTGTTTACATTTTGTGAAATGTTTTATTTTCATTTTTAGTATCATTTATCTCATTACTGATTTTATTCGTTTTCCAGACCAATATTCCAGTCGAATCGTCGGATGTGAGCTTTCCTTCGGAAGTGTTGGAGCCATGTGAATTCAACATCAAGCATCGACACAAACCGAAGCTAAATTAAAGCTGTCAACATTGAAGACCGAGAGCCCCGAGGCCCGGCCAGTCCTTCAAAGACAACTTGTCAACTCTCTGTGAAAAACTGTTTCAAAAGCTGTTTAAAAACAGTGTCAGTTACAAGTTTAACCGTTTGTGTAATTATGTATAAATTTTCTATTATTGCAGCATGCATTGTTATATCTTTTATTTCATGAGTGCTAAGCGACTGGTTTATTAGCGACCTTATTAAAGCAAGAGACGTCACCGACCTCTGAGAACCTCAACCGGAAGAGAAACTTACTTCCGGAGAGAAGTCGTGGGTCGCCTTCGCGACAGCAAGTTTTTGAAACTTAAGCAAAGGCGCTCGAAAACCGAAGCGGCTTGCCGTAGATCGTTGGGAACCTGCGAAGTTTGTCCATTTTTTTTTGTTAGTTGACTAGTATGAAAATATGCCGAGCTTTCGGGAAACCAGAGAATTACTTTTGTTGGCCTTTGCGAAAGGAATTGTAAAGGCAGACAAATTTGCACTACTTGCGTGCTCGCTCCTGTCTCTCGCGTGTCCTTTGTGCTATGTCTTCTCGTATACTTTCCTGTAGCACGCAAAATAAATACAAAGAGAACCAACATAAACTCACGCCTGTTTGAAAGTTGCACCGGCGTAAGCACCTCCAATTTTATTCTGGTTCCAACTTGCGAAATGCGGATAACATACGATAGCGTAGAGCTCCTGACTAGCAAATTTTTTTTCAGGGGCTTATGTTTAGGGTAGGATTGTTTTTGATGGGAGAGGGGGTATGAATAATAAGACAAAAACTCTTTTTTTCCCTAAATTGGCGGACGATCCTTCAGAAAAAGTACGAAAAATATCACCTATTTTAGTGTGACCTTGAATGTTACAAATCCTGGCCAAAAGAGACCAGGCAACCAGTGACCCCAGGACTCCAACTTGGGTAAACCGGAAAAGATATACATTTGTCTAAACTTTAGTCTAAAAATGTTTGTCATGTTGCATATCCCAGAAGCGCTCAGGCATACGGTGATGCCAGGACTTCAACCTGGCTGAACCAGAAAAAGATATACAAAAATTTGTCTTAAATTGACTCAAAGTGTTAATACTGTTGCATATCCCAGAAGCAGTCGGGCATACTGTGATACCAGGACTCCAATCTGGATGAACCCGAAAAAAATAAACAGCATTTGTCTAAAATTGACTCAAAATGTTAAGACGGAATCCATTAGGAAACTGAGTAATTGTAATTTTCAGTGGACAAAAATCTTGTACCAGAATAATTTAAAGTATATCGCATTCTTTTTTACTTTTTTTGAGAGCTTTGGATGTATTTTGTTATCTGTAATAACCCCAAAGACAATTTCTTATGGGAGCCCGAGAAAATAAATTTCAAATTTCACAAAATGAAATCTTACGCGTAAAAAATTTATCTTATTTACCTGTGTTTACACAATTCCTGTGCAATTTGAATTTGAATTTCACGGGCTCCCATAAGAAATTGTCTTTGGGGTTGTTACAGATAACAAATTACATCCATAGCTCTCAAAAAATCTGAAAAAGAATGCGATATACTTTAAATTGTTCTGGTACAAGATTTTTGTCCACTGATTACTCAATTTCCTGATGGATTCCATCTTAATTATGCTTCATATCCCAGAGGCACTCAGGCATACGGCGATGCCAGGACTCCAAAATGGTGAACGAGAAAGGTCATTCAAATGCATGTGTCAACTCAATTATTTTACTTTTAATGTACAGTGTATAACAGGGCGGAAAACGGAAAACCCGCCAGTCTGCGCGATGGTACTTGGCCACTTCGTTCAAAAAACTTGCCAGTGAACAAACAACACTGAAACGCCACATAACACACATCTTCTAATTAAGTTAAAAACACCTCCTGAACTGCTTGTAGAGAGTTCGAACCCGCCGATTATCGAAAGCATCCATTTGCAAATGGAAAGAAGTAAAGAATTGAATAATCGAATTTTCCCGCTATTGTCAAAATATCTATGAAATTCAAGCTCTTTAGAAAGTTATGTCAAAAGAGCCGGCCCTATTGAAACGCTGCGGGAGTGAAACCGCATGTCAAATACGATGACCGCTGACTTGCAATCCCATGACGTCACTCCCTAGCAACCAGACCTTGCGAATTTTTGAACTTGCGGTTCTCCCTGGCTAGTGATGCATAGAAAAACATAGTCGCGTTCTCTGAAGACAGTTTATTTTCTTTTTGCGGTTATGATTTCCTCGAAAAAAATGACTTTACGCTTGATTCGTCTTCATGTAAATAAATCCACATGTCCACAGTCCTTCATATAACACTGTAGGAAGACGGGGATTGAGGTTAATTCGGACAGAGGTGTACAATTACGCGAAGCAAAAGCCTGCTTGAATAGTTTTGTAAAAGGGGTGCACGTTGCCTGTTATTTTGCACAACGGGCCAGCTTGCTTTAGACCACACAAGGGCAAAATATTTGTGTGTTCGACGAGCAAACTGACTGACGCATGAGGTGGTTACCTTAAGACTCGTTCCCACCCTTTCCTCTGGCTTCGAGTATTTGTTGATACTTGGATAAACACGACATGAACCAAGCATATCGCTCAACACCTGTTTATTTCCCGGCGTGTCCGGTCGGTTGTCAACAACTTTCTTAGTAATGAGCTGCCATAAATCGTTGACGATTCTTGTCAAAAATGCGTTCTGTTTGTTTTATGTCACTAGGGCTACGGAATAGAGGCATATACCGAGCATTCCGACTGATATCGGTGTTAAATGTTTTCTTGGGGAACAAGTTCTAAAGCAGAAGTACAACACTAACATCCCGATAATGACCTTGAGTGAATAGCCGCGAAGCGATGGGGCTCTGAATTACTTCCGACATAAGATCGTCAAAACCAGAACGTTGATATATTTCAGGTCAATTTCCCGCATAGCGTCGTGAAACTTTGAAAGCCCGCGGAAAAACTGGATGTCTAGATCTTTTCCTAGCTATGTCTTCTCGACCACATATTTATCTCGCCACTGAATATAATACCAGGAAATGCGCCTCTGTTTCTTAGTCTCCTAGGCAATACAATCACTTGTTAGATTCTGTTTCACAAAATATTTTTTTTCCTGGATTGCATTGGTCCGACAACAAGAAGCGAGAACTTATGACGACTATGACAAAACCTAAATTCTGGATAAGGTTCGGTTGGCAAGGAAACATTAGCGGCAAACTTTGGTCTCTTGGCAGTAGAGGCAGGCTGTCGAGTTTCTTTGACTACAATGGTACGTTTTCATGGTTTACTTGACGGCTTCCCACTCGGTTGAAAACGGTCGTCAGCGCTTGTAGATTTAGGTTTGGGCTTCAAATCCCCCCCCCACCCCAACAAAAGACTTAAACCTCTTATGCCAGTTATGTCATAGGCAATTTCAAGATGTGAAATCAAGTTGATACCACCAGGTTTATAGCACAACCGACAGATTGGAGGAAACTTTCTTGGGATGTTGGTTAGTGTTAAATGAACGACTTTTGTTAATGGCATTTAATTTATATATTTTTTCTGGAGTAATAAAAGGTAATGGTGT
Organism: Siderastrea siderea; assembly: GCA_964030785.1. Lineage (NCBI taxonomy): Eukaryota > Metazoa > Cnidaria > Anthozoa > Scleractinia > Rhizangiidae > Siderastrea > Siderastrea siderea. The sequence continues at coordinate 23,671,981 of OZ034967.1, forward strand.
TAACGAGATACAAGAGGGGTACAGGACGGGCACAGGAGGGGTACAGATGGGTAACAGTAGGGGGACTGTAGGGGTTCAGGAGGGGTACAGGACGGGCACAGGAGGGAAACAATAGGGGTACAGGGAGGGTATTGGATGGGTACAGAGGGGTCCAGGAAGGGTACACAGGGGGTCCAGGAAGGGTGCAGGATCGGAAGGGTACAGAAAGGGTTTAACAGGAGACATTAATATAAAAATGACATATGACGGAAGGAGGAAGATGAAGAGGAGGAAGAAGAAAAATTGTGGGGGAGGAGGGAAACAAAATTTTAGAGGAGGAAATAGAAGCCTCGATGAGAAAACTAAGTTCTATTTGAGTCAAATATCACCTCGAAATTAATAAGATAAAAGAATGTGTGCCTGTTTAAATAAAATTGATCTCTCAGTGAAACCCTCCTGAAGAAGGAGGTATGACTCTCCTTTGTACTAGTTGAGCCTTTGAAATAAAAACTTTCACTTACAATCTGTGTATAGTTGGTTTGTTGGCGCCATCATTGACATGCCAATTTATTAATCAATGAACCGAAAATAGTTTTCTGGAAGCTTGCGCAAGAACGTTATGGTTCATTGATTTTGAATCACAGATGAGAAGCGAGTTGGCGCTTGTTAGTAAAAGAAGAGTTGAGACGAGAAGCGAGTTGCGCCTGTTGCGTGCTTCTAACAATAGAAACTACCGCAGCCCACCTGATAGAGCAAAACGTATAACTAAAGGCAGCAGTGTTCGTAGAGATCAGTCAAGTTTAGGCTTGTCTATTATTTCTATTGTTCTTATTGTGTAAGAAAGACGCTCATTAATATTCCTCTACAAATTAATGAGAATCCACCACATTTTATTCATGAGATCAAGTCAATAGCCTATGAGGTCACCTACTTGACTTATTCCTGTGCATGCTAATGAGATTCCTGCGCAAAATGAGGTTAATTTCATTTCCACTATACTATTCGCCTTGGATTTTACTTAAAAATTAGGATTTAAAAAATGACGGCAAAATGTTATGCATAATATGACATGGTTTAACACTTGGCGCTGCTTTGTGTTAAGTTTTTCTCCGACAAAAGGTAAAGAACGCGCATTTTATAGACAGATTGCTTGACCTCAGGCAACTTATGACGTTTACATCTTGTGGCCATATCTAACAACTGCTTCTCATCGCTGACACCGTGCGTCTCGAAGGTGCTGAAGAATTTTCCGTGTACAAGAACGTTAAACTTGCCGCCATGAAGGTTGCTAACCCCTTGACCTACTCCCAAGACATCAACAGTCTTTAAATTTTATATATTATTTTTTTACGCTGTTATGTTACAGGACCCCATTAATAACATTGCTCTTGCACTGAAGGGTTATCCTGTTAAAATATTAGCTTATTATTATTATTATTATTATTATTATTATTATTATTATTATTATTATTATTATTATTTGCACTGCCGAGTGTGATTTGCAATTGGATGTTGGTAACTGAAGGCGTGGCTTTGTATGAGAATCTGTTTCTAACATCGTAAGGAATTCGATCCGATAAACACCAAGTGACATACACAATCACTTTGCTGCAAAGTTCTTGTGCTTTCGTGTTATCTCAACCCAGGTCCCACAAGAGTTTTCCTTGAGCGTGTGATTATGCTTGCCCGTATTGCCGAAGTAGGAAAATTATTCTTTTTCTGAATGGATGTCAGCTTATTCAGAAGTACCAAAAATCATCGAAAGGAGTGTTTGGAGGGCAGTAACTTTTCCCTTCTCTCTGGCCCTCTCCCGTTATAGTTATTTTAAAGTGAATATACGCTCCGCACAACACGTTCAAGCCATTATTTTAAGCTAAAATTAATTTGTCCTACATACATTGGGCCCCCGGTCAAACGAATTCAACATCATCTAACATTGTTTAAACCACTTTTTGTACGGGTGATTGATGGCAATCAGAGTTTGTCCAACTCCATTGAATATCATTCAAAATTCCTCAGAATCATTTAGTGTCATTCTACAGGGTGAGCAAAAAAGTTAAAATTCCTTTGGACTAGCTAGTTATAGATAGCTGTACAAATCTGCATCATTCTAATTTTTAGCTTTTTATTCAACGAAGACTATACTTTGAGACTTTAGGATTATTGCTCCACCCTATACAGATGGGGAGGGGAAGCAAATTCTGCTCACACCGGGAAGTTGGATCTTCAAATTTTTTTAACCCTCGGGCGTACAAGGATGGGGGGGAGGTAGATGCCACCCCCCTTTTCCAAGACGAAATATTATTTAGCCCTACCGTTTTCAGAAGCTGTGCGCGTATCCCTTAGGCACATTTTTACACAAGTTTGGTGAGAATCGGTTGCTATCATTACGAGATATGACGTCATAAGTAGCAGGTCACCTTTTCTAGGTGAAAAATGCAAACAATGTCAACAAAAAGCGGCAAAATGTTTAATTATGTCATATTCTACATGTGCAGCATCAAATATTTCCAATTTTCAACGCTTTTTGACAATATTTAATTTTCGGAAAATCCAAGATGGCGCCCAAAATGGCGGCCATCTTGGACGACGTCATAGGCCCCCGGCAGCGCGGCAACCCATAATATGTACCTCATCTTGTAGAACACATCACAGGCTTTTTACTTAAGGTGAAATCTGTTCGAAATGTTGTAACATAACGAAAACCCAAGGGGGTGCCATTAACCCCCCTTGGACCACGGTGGATGTTTGATTTGGCTTGTACGTTCGAGGGTTAATAAGCAAGCAAAAGCCACCAAACTTGATGACTTTCCCTAAAATTTATCTGGAGACAATTTGGTATAGCACAGTCTTGTCCATCAAATTTGATATTACCATGGCAACCACTTCTTGACAGGCGGCTTCTTCAGAATCTTGAATTTTAACTCTTTCGAAATTTTCAATTTTAGATCATTTTCGTGTTAATTCATAAATTTCATCAATTCTTGATCAACGTTGGCGCTTTTTGAAGGGTTTAGAAAGATGGCGGATTAAAGATGACCGTCGATTTAGAGCGTGATGTTATCCTGACGTCATATGACGTCATCAGCTGCCGAAGCGCGTTAAAGGAAATTTTTTTGGATGTACTATCTGTCTTCTAGGTTTAGTTGTCATAGCTTCAATACTCTCCGAGTTAAGGAGGGAGTGCAATCCTCCCCACCTGCGGTCTCAGAAGACCAAAAAACCCAGTCTAAAAAGGGTTCAGTTACTTGACATTTAAAATTTTTAGTTGTAGAGGGTTTTGATGATCTATAAAGAACAACTTACTTACGAGTAACTTACATTCTTAAAGGTTTGTAGCAAAGTCTAAACGCCTCTAGTCCAACTGTCTTTATAGGATTATCTGATAATATTCTTTAAGTATAAGAAAAAAGGAGAAAAAGAGCCAGAGGTTAAAAAAGCAGCTTACCAGAGAATAAAACAAAGAAATTTGTTTTTTACTGTTTACAGGTGTGTTCCGTGGGAAAAAATTATGAGCTGAAAATTAAGGAAGTTCGCGCTAATTGTTTCTGTGTATCCTCACGGCGCAAGCAATTCACGTCACGATGTCATGCCACGTCATACATTGAGCGTGCGCACTGTTAAAGAAATGTAGAGATATATAGAGCTAGCGGGGATTTCATATCTCTGTACGGACTCTCTTAAATATTTGGTGAGCTGTACAGCGCTGAGAAGGATCCCGAGACCGCAAATGATCCCCAAATTTGGCCGCAAATGATCCCAGGATCACAAATGATTCTCAAATTGAACCGAAAACGATCCCGCTATAAAAACCGAGGAATGGCGTGGAGTTTCAGTGATCGGAAAGTGAAAATACGGACCAAAAAATCGGTGAAATAAAACATCGGCCCCACACCACAATGACATAATGGCAATGGCATTATCATGGATGGATGACCAAGTCCGAGACAGTCGAGAAAGCTATTCCAGGGCAACAAAAATTATCAAAACTTGTAGAACGATATTTAAATATATGTTAAAAGTAATTTCAGCAATTTCTGGTCGTTTTTTTTCCGAGCTCTAGCTTAATTTATCCGACATACTCTTTGACTAGACAAAAAGTATATCACGTTTAACCTCTAAAAAATGTGTGTGGTACCGAAAATCATTCGTCAAGAATCTCGATTTCAAGAGGAGAAGGGATGTTCTTTTCCCTCCTAAAAGCATCTTTTGGGGAAATTAATCGATGCGATGTTATAGAATCTTAAAGTTGGACAAAACGCGTTGATGAGATTTGTAGTCCTTGTTTACGATAAAATTCATGCAAACTGCAAGGAAACTTGACAGGATATCGCAACTTGCCATGCCGTTTAACCGAACACCCGCCTTTTCTGATGTGAGAATTCTCAAGTTAAACGAATGAAAACCCTTTCTTAAAAAATGGCGGGCCCAATTAAACTGCCTGGGTCCACCAGGCCAAGTTTGAAATAAACGCCAGGGGCGTTTAATTGGAAAAATACGGTATTTTCTGAGAACTAACTAGTTCCATTAATCACAAAAGTTTTAATTTCATTAAAACTGATTCTTGTTTTTACCAAGAGTCACTCATAATTGACAATGTATCAGTCTCCTTGTTGTCGAATTAATAATTTTAATTACAGTGTTTTTGACGGCACAACATTCAAGCCAACAGTTTTCGAAGTATAAAAGCTAAACAACAAAAGCACTCCCCAGTGTCTATAAAATGTGCCTAATTCGCAAAAATACATTGCAGATGTCTCAATATAGGCCTGTTTTGAGCATTAGTTTTATATCGAGCATGCCGGCTGACCAAAAAAAAAATGCTTGGAGGTTCTTTTAGGTCAGAGAAATGCTTCGCTCATTTCATATATTATCACTTAAAAGGAAGCGACTCGACTTCGATAACCCCTTGGGTTACATACGAAACTCTTCTTTCTTCCAGTAACCATTTCATTGATGGACCTCTCCTCGGATTTTAATTGAAAAATTCAAATCT